>JAQIWU010001169.1:0-18252 GCA_034696445.1 Isotomiella minor
ACACGGGGTTTACTTTCTCTTTCCTCATGCCAAATTCCCACATTCACATTCACTGTTCGAGACTTTTCCCTCCGTGTGAAAATTATGGATTGCATGAACATCATGTTACACACGAAATACTAATATTTTCCGCAGAGAAAGAAAGTATCTTAGTGCGGCACGAACGAATGTTGTCTCGAGTCTATTTTAGCAAAGCAAAGGTTAAGGTAGGTGGATTGAAGAATGATGGGATATGAGCAATAAAATCCCCGCAAGTTTTCCGATAAAGTTCTGACATGACATGACACGACGACAGTCCAGTAGTCGGTCATGATTTGTTTTATTGTAGGTAGTGAGGAAAGGCTATACTTTAACAGGAATTGCTTGTAAAGCAAGAATGACATGACGCTAAAATACAGCAAATATAGAGCGGACTTAATTACTAATATTGGTAGAAAACAACCTCCAAAGACACGTTCCCAATTCTTTTAACTTTCCCTGTCAAACAAACCCGAATGACACTACTTTCGAGAGAGTTTCTATGAAATGAAAAAATATACGAGGTCTTATTTCCTTTCACCCGGTAAAGATTTCCCCTTCAAAGATAACATGCATGTACAGGGAAAGTGAGGGAGAGAGAGTCTGTCTGATTGATGAGGGGCACCGACCACAAGATGCCAAAGGAACACGCCCAATTAATTAAAATTCTGCCCGACAAGCCAACCACAACAGACGCCCATAAAAGCAAGGCGAATGAGACACACTTATACGAGAAAGTAATTAAACAGAGTGAAGATGAATGTATGTAAAATAAAATAAAATAACGAACCAAAGGCAGCCGGGTGCAAGGATCCATCTCATCTCGAGAGTTTGAAGGTGGAAATTAAAAAGGTTTCTTCTTACACTTGTCTACAAACTTACCTGTGAAATTGGGTGAACCATCCAAGCGGATTCTCACTTTCCCCGGATTAAACGTACAGCACTATACATGGTCATAAGTCAAGTCACTATTGGGAAACACTTCAATCTACAGGCAATTAATAATAGCAAAAGTTTTTCGTCCTACAAAGATGAGTCTAGAAAGGATCACAATCACCAATCACCCACAAATGATGACAAGTCCTAAGTCCTGAGAGAAAAGGAAACGTGTACTCTGGGATGTTGCGAGGTGGAAGGAGAAAGTTGAACTGAGACCAAGCCCCGTGCAGGAGATTCCTTTTGAGCAAGAAACTTTCACTCCTTTTTTACTCATCCTCCTTTGACTCAAGTTAGTTTGAATGGCATGGAATTGGAATATGAAGGAGGCTCAAAAAAGTTGTTGGAAACTCACGGTTGCAATTACAATCTTTTTTGTTTATTATTATTTCACTCAAGTTTTTCTCCATGACAAAATAATAATGAATGAATGAAAGGTGTACGGCACAAGGTCTTCACACTTCACACCAGGCATTAGGTCGGGGCCCCATATCCTCCGCCACCAGGAGACACGAGGATGAAAACGTCCTGTGCAAACAAACAAACAAATAAATGACCACGTCTCAATTTGGGAAGGTGGGCATTAGTCACAGTCGCACGTTCGAAGCTGTGTGTGAGCTTTCATTCATTAGAGGGAGAAATTTTGGTTGTAACGCACCTCTGGGTGAACCGGGACGGAAGTTTTCCCTCCGAGATTAATAGTTTTAGTTTTCTGCTTCAAAAGATTTTTTCCTTTGGCCCCATCCTCCCCTCCGTTCAACCCGTATGGGGAAAAAGCTCTCCGCTCAGTCAAGACGGAGAGGGTCATGTCTCGTCTGAACATAATTTCCCTCCGCACTCCGTTACCGCCGTTGTACTTCCCCCGTCCACCGGACCCTCTTTCCAGGCTAAAGTGTTCCAGGACTACGGGGTACCTCCGCTCCAGGATCTCTGGGTCTGTGATTCGGGTATTCGTCATGTGAGTGTGGACTCCACTACGTCCATGCCAAGTTGGACCCTGTGCCACAAACCAAAAATTTTATTTTTTATAAAGGAATTGTTACCCATGAAGTTAAGCATAATGCAAACTTACCGCACCCGCTCCCCCAGCAACGGTTTCGTAGTATCCCACGCTCTCATGTCCGAAAGTTACGTTGTTCATGCACCCTTGCGATGCAGCACAGGCCTAAGGAACAATACAACGCTGACTTTAGTTCAACCAATCTAATTTGTTAATAAATAAATCCTAACCTGGAAGGCCTTTAGTATGACGTCAACAACGCGCTGGGAAGTGAGGACATTCCCTCCAACAACGGCAGCCTCTGGGGAGGGTCGAAGAATACAACCGTCCGGCACAATCATTTTAATAGGGACCAAACAGCCCTGTAAAAGTAAGTGTCTTTTCAAAATTCAGTCCTTAACATTTGTGACAGGCTCCTTGCTCACTTGATTCAGTGGAATGTCATCAGCTACCAAACATCTTAGGCAGTAAATAATAGCGGAGACCGTAATTGCTCTCGGCGCGTTCAGATTGCCCCAAACTTCGTAACCAGTGCCCCTTAAAATTAAAGAAATACAATTTATCAATTCCAATTAATAAATTAAATCAAATCCTTTTACGTGAAATCAAACACAGCACTCCCACGCTTATCGTCGATGGTGACTTTGAGCTTAATTTCGGTGCCGTCATCGAGGAAGTCACTCGACTCCAACACATGGGATCCTAAATGTTGTCCAAAATGCTTGAGCATCTCCCTCACTGCAACTTCCGCATTGTTCTGGATGTGCTTCATGTAGGCTTGAATCACTTCTAGACTGTACACTTTGACTAGATCAAGGATCAATGAAATTCCCTGGTGGTTGGCAGCGACCTGGGCGTGCAGGTCAGAAAGATTGTCTTGTAGATTCCTGGTCCCAGAACTGCCAGGATACTGGCCAGGCGCGTAAAGCTCTTCCGTCAACTCCTTCTCTCTAAACTTTCCTTCTGAAACGAGTTTAAAGCTTGTAAAAACTGCTCCTTCCTCATGTAGAAATTTTGAGTGGGGTGGCATTGAACCAGGAGTAATGCCTGAAAAAGATGTAATTGTTCCAGTTTCCAACTTATAACAACTAATAAAATGTATACCTCCAATGTCTGCGTGATGACCCCGACTAGCTACAAAAAATATAGGGGTCCCATCCCCGCCACTGTGTAAAATTAAAGGAAACTTATTTATTAGCCTTTACGCCTAAACAGTAAAAATACCTTTCAAGAAAGACGGGAGTTATCACAGTAAGATCAGGGAGGTGAGAGCCCCCAGCCACGGGATGATTGCTCAGAATGACATCTCCAGGTTTCAATTCCACTTTTGCAGAATGCAGCTAAAAAATATGAAAGGAGGTGAATAAAATCAACCATCAAAAGACTAATTGTGGGACAGTACCTGGAACTGTACAGCCTCTTGCATGGCCCCAAGGTGGACGGGGATGCTGTAATTGGGGAATTAACTTGGCATTGGCATGACAAATATTTGTGGTTAAAGATTTGCATTGACGATTTTGACTTACTGAGGAGCATTACTGACAAGTCCGCCATCGGGACCGAATATTGCACATGAAAAGTCCAACCTGTCATTAATCCAGTCAAAAAATTTAACGAGATTCTAGAGTTTTACAAAACAAAGATATTGCCTTAATGCCTTGCCTCTCTTTAATATTTGTCGAAATGGCAGTCCTTTGCAAAATCCTTCCCATTTGTTCCGCAATGCTCATAAATCTATGGGAAAAGATGCTCAACTGAATCGTGTCCAGGTCCGTTCCAATTTTGATCTGTTTCGCCAGCTCCATTTTGATTAGAATGTCGCCTCGACGAGTCACTTCCGCCGTTGAGTGAGGTTCGACCAGAATCGTGCTGAGGGCGTCCATAATGATGGCAGGACCTTTGACGACGTGGCCGCACCGTAGGTCTTCAAGCAGGTAGACAGGACTGTTTACAAACCCCGTGGAAGACTCGAAATACACAGGGGTGGACTAGGCAACAGCATCAACAAAACTCTTTAAAATAAGAAAAGCTTAGGATAACCAAGGTTGAATTAGATTACAATGTTCGAGGGTGGAGAGGTTCCAAAGTCCACCTTCTCAATTTCATCCTGTGTCTCCTGGAAGTTCACCCCACTCGCTCGCACACGCATGTCGTCAATGATTATGGGCCGTCCTTCAATGAGGAACCCAAATTCCTGTTTGTATCTAAAAAGTATAGGACATAACATAAGTAAATGACCTTCAAATAAGTAGGCAATCAAATTGACCACTTACCGTTCAACAAAAGCTCCAACATAGTCCTCTCGCTCTCCTCCCGAATCCACGACCAGTTTAGGACGACACATTAAGGCACAATCCGTCCCTTCGTATCGGAGGTGGAGATACTTTTCCACCTCAACCTTGTCAAAGCTCATGGTTCTCGTTAAGTGCTGGGTACACTCATCAATGAGATCCTTAAACTTCTTCTGCACAAAGGCAAGATTTTCTAAAGTATTAAATACATATTAGTTGAACACCTTAAAGAATAGAAGTGCCAATACCTTACCATCATTGAATGGTTTCCCAACGGGTATTTGAGCCTCATGAACCACGTCCGCCAAAAAAATCCCCACAGCGGATAAAATCCCGGCATACTTTGGAACAAAAACTTGGGACATTCCCAGAGAGTTCGCGATGGCGCATGCGTGCTGTCCCCCAGCTCCTCCAAAGGAGGCCAGGATGTGACGAGACGTGTCATACCCCTTCCCCTGCGTAATGGCCCGAATGGGTCGACACATCGTCTCATTGGCGACCCTGATAAATCCCATGGCAACCTCCTCCACACTCAGAGGGGTGTAATCCCCACCCTCTTGTTCCGCCTTTAGGAATGCATTGATCTCGTCCCTCACTTTCTTAAAGGCGCTTAGGGTCTTGTCCTTGTTCAGGGGTTGATTGTCATGAGGACCAAAGATTTTGGGGAAAAAGTCTGGAAGGAGTCTTCCCAAAACAAGGTTTGCATCCGTGACCGTCAACTCATCTCCTCCTTTGTCATAGCAGACAGGGCCCGGCTTCGCCCCTGCCGAGTCGGGGCCTACGACGAACATCGAACGGAAGAACAGCTTCGAACCCCCTCCCGCAGCCACGGTGGATATGTCCAACTACAAGTGTAAAAAAAGTAGAAAAAGATAATTTATTTAGGGACTGTCTCATCCTGCCCCTCAGGTTGACTAAAGCCAAATTATAGTAAGCATATCGTGCATTGTCCTCCTCAACAACGTAGCATAATACAATCACTAAAAACCCTCGCAACTATATGCAGTTAATGAAGTAATTTGTAATTCTCTGAACATAATAAGACAGACAACAAAAGTTTGCATACTAACAAACCTGCATAGGTAAGTTAGTAGGCATAATGACTTGGCTTGCCATGTCTAACCACATAAAGTTGAGTTTTTCATTTCATCGCCACACCAACATTTTGCACAACACCACAAATCACACATCTTCTTAGCTCAAGGTCCTTCTTTCTTACGAAATCGATAGTTGTCCTCAAGAAGAAGAAGAAAGGATCTTCATTCTCTTCCCAATTTAAGAATCAAGGAATATAGGAAGATATTTGCAATTTTAAATTGTAACAAAGCCATGGCTGGGGATCTAACCTACGAGGACTGGACGGGGGAGCATGCGACTTTCGGAATGTCCTGATTTTGGTTCCCTGAGGCACAGTTTGGCTGTGTCCCAGGGGTCATTCGGACTCGAGTTGGCTATGCTGGAGGAGTCTCCACAAAACCAACCTACAGCCGAATGTAAGTGCGGAAGTTAACATCGTTTTCTACTACAAGTATAATGTGAAGACTGCGTTTGTTTGGCTACAGGGGAGATCATACGGAAGCCGTGGACATTGAGTTCGACCCTAAAGTGACTTCGTACGAAAAGTTGTTGGACTTTTTTTGGAAAAATCATGACCCTACGACGTCCAAATGCTCGAGACAAGTAAGGTCTTTCATTCCTTACGTACTCGGACACTAAAACCTCTCCTTATAACCACAGTACATGTCTGCCATATTCTATCACGGCGAGGAACAAAAGAAGATTGCCCACGCGTCCATGGAGCGAGAGGAAAAGCGGCGGAAGAAAAAGATAAAAACGGAGATTGTGCCCGGGGATCACTTTTATGATGCGGAAAGGTGAGTCCCTTAAGTCTATTCTATATTTCTATTCTGCAATAAATATATGACCTCAATAATGTGCAGCTATCACCAGAAGTACCTCCTGCAAAAGTACCCAAAGGTACTGGAGGACTTGGACATTGGGCCTGGGACTCAGTTGATAAGGTCCTATGTTGCAGCTCGACTCAATGGCTACTTGGGAGGCTACGGCAAGATGAAAGCATTTGAAGCAGAGGCAGACGCACTGGGACTAACCCCCACTGTGGAGCAGTACGTGAGGAGCCGACTTAAATAAAAAGTCCTTAAATAAGAAGTGAAATGCTTCTTCAACTCAATTTCATGCAAACCCCTTGCACTCATTGCCGTGAAACGACTCCCTTAAATCTTGAATGGAAAGACGAGGAGTCGTGGATGTCTTTCTTTTGGGCCAAGGGGGTTCATGAAAATGAGTTTGATGAAGTGACTTCAAATCCATAAAAATAGAAATGAAAATAAAATCACATCTTTCTTTAAATACCTGCGGTGTTTGAATCGCCACCCCTGCCGTGACGGATTCGTAAGTGTGTTCAAAGTGTCCGTCGTAGCGACTAACGTCCGTGGACGTCCCACCCATGTCAAATCCGATGACAGGGACGTGATATTCTTCATAACAGGACTTGGAGTACCCAACAACCCCTCCTGCAGGACCTGAGAGGATGGCACGACTCCCACAAAATCTATTAAAATATCCAATATTTCACTTTTTTACACAATTCAAAATTTAAGTTGGTCTATTATACACTCACTCGTCCATTGGGGTGAGACCACCGTCGCTTTTCATAAACAGGACTTGCGTCGGGGTCATGTTTTGAAAGCCTGATGAAAATCCCTGTGGGCCATTTGACATTTAAAACAGAAACTCACAAGAAGAATACTTAGGAGGCAAGTTTACTTACATTGACGTAGTCTTTTATCAGTGGGGTCAAGTAGGCATCCGCCGCAGTGGTAAATCCTCTGGGGACGGCTCGAATCATTGGCATGACCTCAGACGAGAGGGATACATGACTAAATCCCATCGCCAGCACCAAATCCTTTAAAATCTTTTCGTGCTTTGGGTACCTATCAATTAATTAAAAAGTCACAACTAAGCATTTTAAAGGTCTTCTCCTAACTAAACTTACGAGTACGAATGGAGCAATAAAATGGCAATGGATTTGATCCCTTTATTTTTGAGATTCATGAGAGCAGTCCGAATGACTGTCAAGTCAATCTCTTGGCGAATGAAAACCTTTTCATTGGTCGAGGTCGTGTCCGTCTTCCAAGACTCCTTAAGCTCTCGTGGAAGCCTGCAGTCATCTCTGTCCACAATGACTCTTTCGTCCACTTCCACAACTTCCTCGTACAAGTGGTCCAACACTGCTATGCTCTGAATATTCAAAAGGTTGCATTGTTAAATGACATTAATAGAAGAGGACTATTTGAGATTACCAGATCAAAAATCTTGGGCCTCGCTTGATTCCCAATGTGGAGGAGGTCTCGAAAGCCCTTCGTGATGAGGAGGGCCATCCTCTCTCCCTTCCTTTCCAGAAGGGCGTTCGTGGCCACGGTCGTTCCCATCCGAATCCATTGGATTTGTCCAGCGTCCAGTTTCCCATCCACCGCCAAGCCCGTTTCCTTAAGGTCACACAGAGATAAGCAATCCATAAACCTGTGCAATCTCATGTATGTACTCGTATTTACCTCGGCAATGATCCGTCTTATCCCCTCCCTTGGAGCGTCTGGATAAGCCTCATCCACGGACAGTAGTTTCATAACACGGATTTTCCCAGATGGACATTTGGCAATTATGTCCGTGAAGGTGCCTCCACGGTCCACTGCAAATCTAAACATTTTTCACAGGGTCCCCTTCTTCTTAATTCGTCAAAATATGAAATATAGTCAAATCAATTCAGTTATAGCAGCAGCTAGCAGTAGCACCGGCTGGAATGAAAAGAATAAAGAAAATGATGTTACGTGACGAACTGATATAGTAAACAGATTACGTACCTTCTTTACGATAACATGATGGAGATCTATAAATCCTTACTAATTATCTCTTATAGTCTTAGTACAAATTAACAAGTCTCAAACATTACTTTCATGCAAAAAATATCACCTGATGATCATCCAGCCAGCCGGCTTGCTCAGCTTCAGCTCAAACGACTGGAAGAAACAAGGGCAACAAACAACTGCAAAAATCCTTGCTAATTACAATTCTTGATGATGATAATGATGGAAGAACTTTACCATTTTTATTTTTATTTATTCATCCTTCTTACTCCCGTAATTTTAAAAACATACATTCGTATTTGATTCTTCCCAACAGTTAGCAAAAAACTCTCTCTCGACTCTCTTTAATATTGAATGTGTATGGGAAATAATAAAACTAGGAAAGTAAGATTTCATGAGCAGAGTCTTCCATTAATTTCTCAACGTGTCGAATTTCCTTTTTCCACTCGTCCAGTCGAGATATCATGGTTCCAATCTGCATGGAATAGAAAATCCATTATTTATAACAACGGCAATGCAAATTAATTAATGAAATGAATCATTTACCTGAGAACGATCGAGGACGCGTGGTTGAACCCACGTCATGTGAACCTTCTTTGCAACTTCATCAATCGTCCCATCCACCAATCCCTTTGCGATTGCCTTCATGACAATTTTTTCCACCTCCTCTTCCTGGATTTCCAAATTGTCAGAGATTTCTTTGAATGTTAACTGCCGCATCGTGGCATCTCGTTTGAACGTCATCTGCAAAATACAAATAATGATTGTCAAAAGCTGTGTCGAAAAGTCTAATATTATAAAAGTCAAACCTCCATCAATCCTAAAAGTTGGATTTTCACTTTCAGAACGGGTTCATATTCCTTCAGAGTGGGGTCCGTCATCCACTGTTTCTTCATTTTCTCATACATTTGAATGTCACCGGAATTGAAGGCTGCAAGCAAGTCAACGAGCCAAGCACTGTGAGTCCCTTTCAATGAGGTTAAGACGGGATGCGCCAACTAATTAAAAAAGAAAACCATTCTTTAAATAGCCAAAAACGATTGAATAAATTAAATACACACCAATTCTCCAAAGTTGTAAATCCCTTCCGCCACCAGGGCCGCAATGGACAAATGTTTTGCATGCTCACGTTGCTCCTCTTGACTCAAATCCGAGAGTTTAGTACACCCAAGGAACTTGAGTGCACTTTTGTAGTAGAGTGCAGTCTCCCCAGTGGTTTTGTACAAAAGACTTTGAAGCAAGTAGAACCTGCCATGAGCCTCGGATATCCCATCAATTGTAGCCAGCGTTTGATCCACCGTCTCCAGCATGTCCTTAAAAAGACAGGTACAAAGGTTACCTCCGACCTAGCGTTTAAATCTATGACTCTCACCTTGGCAAGTCGAACATCCCCCTTCTTGCTCAGAACCACTTGACCCTTGGTAATCCAACACAGTGCGGTGGCCACAGCGTTGGCCTTGATCTTGGGCTCCGCCTTGGTCAGAAACTCGACGGCCTGGTCAGCATCATTGATCTGGACCACGACAAGGGCCAGGATCTCCATCAGGGCGAGGGGGTTAATCCTACAATAAATCAAAAGGTTTATAAAAAACACTCAATCAAACTCATTTTCCCTTTTACCTCATCTCAATGTCCTGGATGAAGTTATCGTAGAGGTCCACAAGCTGGGCGTTCGTCTGAAGCTCCGGCGTCCTCACAAAGGCCAATAGTTTGATGGTCAACTCGTGCCAAAGTCGCTTGGAGTAGAGGTCATCCAACTCTGCCCAAGAATTCGCAAGTGGGGGACCCGCCGCTCCCTCCTTACTCCGCAGATAAGCGCTCACGTCCCTCACCATCTTCTCTCTTATCTTTCCGTTAATTAAGCTTAATTAAGTTTTTTAAATTTTTGACAAAATCGTGCGACTGACTGACTGGACTGGACGGTCTGACTAACTTTTCTGCTGCTTTGCAAGTCACTTTGCACTTCTGACTGAGCCCCGCTTTGGCTCGTCTCCACCTGCCCCGACGAAAGGAGTGAGGAGATGAAACAAAGGAAAATTGCATAATTCATGTCGCTTTTATTTACAAATTGAGAATCAAATAGTCAAAATGTTGGTAATTCATAATAGCTACTAAATAAGTACCTACTAAAGGAGGTATTTTTACACTTTGCCTTCTTCAGGAGGACTCTTTTCTTCTTCCTTCTTCTTTGTCCCTTGATTCGCATTCACAATGACTCCCCAGTACTTCTCAATCAGTGCCTTGCTCTTGATACAAACTAGACTCTTCTTTTCAACCCAGTCCCATTTGTGGTCGTAGTAGTGCTCTGACTGAAGTAAATGTCTGAAGAGGAGGCGGAGGTAGGCGTAATCGGGGGCTTCTTTAAAACCCAGACTTCGGCAGTACTCCATGTAGGTTTTGAACTCAACAGGAAGACCCTAATAATAATAAAGTTTTGACAAGTAAAGCAAAAGTCTGCATGCATACCTCTGTGAGGGAGTCCAAGGAGGTTGCCAATTTCATCTCGGCAATTTTTGCATGCTTGTGTTCTCCAGTTATTGCTTGCCATGGGAGGTTGCCCCTTGCAAAGTAGAGGAGGACGAATCCAAGGGCTTCCATATCATCACGACGACTATGTAAAGAGTCAAAGCACCATTAAACTTTCCATCTAATCTAATCCACCTTACCTTTGTTCCTTGAACTTATGCGCATTAATAGACATGTAGCGAGCAGTCCCCGTCATGTGTTTGGCAGGCGTGAGGGGAAAGTGGAACCCTAGGAGGCTCTTGTAGCTTTTAGCTAGTCCAAAATCTATGATGTACACCTAAAAAAAGGAATTACCAACAAATCTATAAAGAGTTAATAGTTAATTACACTTACCGTGTTTCCATCTCCTTTGTCATCTTTCCCCATCACAAAATTGTCCGGCTTCACATCCCGATGGATGAAGTTCTTGGAATGAAATCCTTCCAGAAGGGATATCATTTGATCTGCGAGCATGAGGACAGTTTTGATGCTAAACAGGCGACCACATCGAGTGAATAAAGTTTCCAAAGAGGGTCCATGCAGGTCCATCACAAGGACGCTGTGCTCAGGGTTTTGTCCAAAGAATCTATGAAAATACCATTACATTTTGTACAGAAGAAGAAACCAAAATTTTTAGAGGATTGGAATTGGACTCACCGAACTGAGCCAATTCCAACCCCACCCTCCATGATTTTATAAATCTGATACTCCAATTCCAACAGCTCTTTGCGACCTGTCCCTCTTTGTTCTACCTTCACAGCGACTTCCTATGTGAAAAATAATTAACTTTCCAAATGCTTCTATATGCAATAGTATAAAGAAGGGACACTCACCTCGTTCTTTTCCAAGTCCAAGGCAGAAGAAACAATGCCAAATGCTCCAGCCCCAATTCTCTTTTGGAAAGCGAAGCGTCCTGCAATGACACATGCACAACCTTCCTCTTCCCCAGTGGGACACTTCACCACTGGAGCATTCGAGGTGTCTCCCATGCTCCCGACCTCTGACCTCCGACCACGAAATGCAAGGACAATAAACTATATGTAAACCTAAACAATAGTAGTGAATGGAAGGGAGGTAATCAAGACCGAGATAAGACCAAGATCTTATTTTAAAACACCGTTGGAAGACTTTTTAGTCCAGAGAATTAAGAAACCATCGACAATCATAAGTACAAAGAAATAATGAATGAACATCTCAGCATACAATTTGCATCTGAATTATAGAAGGATTGGCTGGCATCAGTTAGTCTGCTTTCTTCTCTCTGTGAAATGATCGACAGACAATGAAGGAAACGCCGGCAAGCAGCGTTTGCTGAGCAAAGCAAAGTTAATTACTCGTCTCATTTGGTGTAACAATGATGACGTGATTTCCTATCAAAGTAGCATTTTTGCATTCTCAGCATTAGCCTGGCTTTCTCCCTACACAGGAAACCCTTTGCCTCATGTCTCAATCTGCCCCCTCATTATTTTACAACTCTTAATAGAGTTTTAATATGCACTTGTTAAATCTCATCGTCTCTCTCACAATCATTTTTATTTCATTCCGGGTCCTTATACCAATGATCAAACCTATGCAAGCATACAAAAATAGTTGGTACTACTGTCATGTCATAGTTTATTATGTATTGTATTTTGTGAGTCTATGGACAATTGAATAATGTGAGTATACAGGTTTTTCTAATTTGATTTGATTCATGTATCTGTATCAAACTTCCTACATTTGACAGGATTGTTCATTCGTCACAAGTTGAGCCGAGTCACATTGACATTGAAATTACAATTAAAAAAGCATAGACTCAGATTCATAAATTGACATAAGAATGATTTTGCAGAAAAAAATAGAATAAAATGAAACATGATGGTAAAATTTTTGGGATTCCAAGTACATTATTCCATACTGTGGCAGGATCTGGACATTTTTGTGTGAACCCGTTTTGTCTCATATTTTTGTTGCACGCTATCGCTCTCAGTTTTACTTTTCACAATCCAATACAATCATTTTTTTGTACTGAACCTCCTGCAATTGGTGTGATACAAGGTATTTAAAGATGAATTATTGTAGAACTTATCTTCGATAATGTTAATTATCATCACATCGCGATGCGATTAAATGTGGTTTGTGTTTAGCTTATTCTGAGTTCTGATTGCATCTCGACTGTTACAACAAGGATCTTGACTCATTCAATTTTATGTGGTAGCTTATCTTGGTGCATATCATCATGGGACTTTATTCATTACGCTCAAATGGAATGGATTAACCAGCTATACAGAGATTATATGCAAGGCTGTGACTCTGATTTACCTATTCATATAATTTAGCACCTACATTACCATTACCGGTTGCACTCTGGGATCATCAGGTTCACGTGCTCTCAAGTATCTATAAGTCAAGAAGATGGTAATTACAATCACTCAGAGCATCCTTCTTCTCCTCAGTCTGTCCTATTCCCTCTCTCCATCCATCGCCGTGGAGTTTGTATACGAGAAATGCTTGGAAAACAATCCACCGGATGGGACCGAGTATGACTTTATTGTGGGTAAGACATCCCATTGGTCTTCATTAATATGGAGGTACATTTCTTATCTGTGCCCAAGTGGGAGCGGGTGCAACGGGGAGCGTCGTAGCCAACAGACTCTCTGACCATTATTCAGGTAAGTAAACTTACTCAAAGAAGGTTTCGTCTGAATTGTGGTCCTTTTCTTATTTGGTCAGTACTTATATTGGAGGCAGGAGGACCTCCCCATGAATCCATCGATGTTCCAAGATATGCGGAAGCCACCATGTTTCAATCCAATTGGGACTGGGAGTACAAATCAACGCCCCAGACTAAATCAGGTTTGGGGTTTCCAGGACGGGTGAGACTTTGCGTGTAAATACAATGTAATGGTAATTAGTTTTAGGCCTTTCTTTTTTTAGAGGATAGAGCTTCCTCGTGGGAAGATGCTGGGTGGGAGTTCCAGTCATAATGGGATGTACTTTATCCGTGGGAATTCCCGAGATTTTGATAAATGGGCAGATTTGGTTGAGGATGAGCAATGGAACTACACAAACCTACTCCCATTCTTCAAAAGGACGGAAACTTACCGGGGTTCCTTTCCCACGAGTAAGTATTTGTACTTTGGGAAAAGTTACTTCAAACCTAACCTAAATTTCTTCCTCCAGATGAAGAGTATCGAGGGGACAGTGGTCCCCTGATAATCAAGGAATTAAATTTCCGACCCATGCATGAAGAATGGTTGATTGCTGGACGCGAAGCCAACCTCACTGTCGACATTGATCCAAGTGCAGATCAAAGGTCTTCCTTCTTTGAAGCTCAAGTGAATATTGATGAACATGGCCGCCGGAGCAGTGCGTATGAGGCTTACATACTCCCTGCTATGGAAAATGACAATTTCCACTTGCTCTGTTTCGCCTATGCCACCAAAGTAAGTAGTCTTGAATCAATTAAGGACAATTCTAATTGCTAACGCTTCAAAGGTGAACATTAATCCGGAAACAATGAGCGCAGAAAGTGTGACGTATGCTCGACATTCTCAACTTGTGACTGCCAAAGCGAGGAAAGAGATCATTTTGTCCGGTGGAGGGTATCAGTCCCCTCAATTGCTGATGTTGTCTGGAATTGGAAATTCAAGTTATTTAAGTGAGCATCAGGTATGGATATAATTTTACCACTGCTTCAATTGTTTAAAAGACAAAAGGCATCCTTCCCTATAGATTCCTAGTTTGGTGGACCTTCCAGCAGTAGGGGAAGGGCTCCAAGACCATCCGGCCGTTCTCTTTGGACCATTCACACTCAACAATTCTTACGTTCCCCCAGCGGTAGCTTATTTAGATATATCCCTCCATCATGAAAGCCGTATCAATTTTCCCTGCACAGGTATCGGGTCCCGGGGTGGAAGAAGAATACCGAGTCAACGGGACGGGTCCCTTGTCCTCCCCACTGTTCTCTGGAGCCGGGATTTGGAGTACGACTGGGGATCACGCGTGGCCCAATTTACTCGTCCAACTCCTCCCCAGCTACAGACTCCCCTATGAAGGCTATGCAGATTCACAAGACGAGGATTGGACGGCCCACTCCCTTTCCCTCGTCGTCAACCACGGACTTCCCAAAAGTGTAGGAAGGGTCGGACTCAACTCCAACAATCCCTTTGACAACCCACTCATCGACGTGAACTACTTTGACGAGGATGACGACCTTGACGTGATGGTGGAAGGGTTTAAATTCGGCGTGTCAGTGATTGAAGGGAGTTCGAGTTTTGGGGGAAAGTACAATGCCACTCTTTGGGACAAGAAGCTCCCTCAATGCCAGCAGCATCCTTCCCGATCTGAGGCTTACTACAGATGCTACTTGCAACATTACGCAAGTAATTTTAATTAGAGAGAGTTATCTGTAACACATAACTAAAAGTATCTACATAGGGACTGGTCATCACCCCACGACCACATGCAGGATGGGCCGAAACTCGTCCACCTCCGTGGTAGATACGGAGCTTCGCGTCCATGGAGTTAATAGACTGCGAGTTGCGGATGCGTCAGTCATGGCTTACATTACTAATGCGAACGTTCACGCACCCTGCTTCATGATTGGAGAAAAAGCTGCAGATTTCATTCTTAAGGATTGGGAGAATGGTCAAGAGCCCATCTACACCACCCCCAGGGTCACCACCCCCAGGGTCACCACCACCATGGCCACCACGTCCTCTACAAAACAAGCAGACTCTGGGGTATCCTGTGCAATGGGTGCAAGTCTAGCCACGTTGTCCATTGGGGCAAGTGTACCACTCATTTATAAATGTATTGCCAAAATAAAAGCTTAAATGTCTTTCCTTAATTCTTTAAACGGCTTAGTTTATTAGGGACTAGAATATGTATCAAGGCATCCATAATGGTTTGTTAGTTGAAACCCCATTCAACCCGAAAGCGTCCCACTGACAAGGGTTGAAACCTTTGGAAAGCACCAGGGCTCAGGTCAATATTGTTCCATCCACAACTCGCACACTTGTCCACAATCCGGACGGTCATGGTATTTCCGGTACTAGGGTCCCTCACCCAAGCCGTCTTGCGACAGTTAGGATCCACGTTGGGGTTTGGTGTGGTCCAATAAGGGAAGCCGATGGCGGCTATCATCTCACCGTCCGAATGGTAGGTTCCACAAGCAGTGAGGCCCGCGGAAACGTGGTAGTAAGTGGCGTCCCCACTAACTATAAAAAAAGAATGATTGTATAAAAATATGGGGTAATGATAGACGATGTCAAATTGCATACCTGCAAACGCAGTTTGAGCGAGGTTCAGCGTCGCTACAGCGAGGAAAGCGAAGGCTGTTGGAAATTTCATTGTTCAGTGGAGCAGTGTAGCTTAGGTTTTCTAATTAGTCTCTGCAAAATCAATGATGCCTGGTTTACATCATGGCATGAGCTTTTTATAGCAAAAAGTGAAACGGGAAACGGAAAACCAATAACAATCATCTTATCTTATTACGCCTTAAATAAAGTAACTTTGTAGGTCCACAACAATGTTGGATAAAGGTTTCAAATTGAATGAGATAACTTTTGCCATAACGACGCCTACGCATAATGTGATACGAGTTATCATGGATCGAACCACTATAACCACATTGAGCTCAACAATTATTCGGTAAAGCAATAAAACATAATAATCGGGGACAATAGTTTTGTTATCCCACACACCACTACCAAGTCAATAACTTTTGCATAGTCTTCTCAGAATTGGTGTTCGCGAATGTTTAATTGTCAAATACAAAAAAAACATTAAGATTGGCCCTTTAATGATAATTGCAAAAAAAATGCCATGGCAAAGTGAGAAAGCATCTCTTGATGTAATTCATATGCATTTATTTTTGTATTAATTCAAATTCAAAATAGACTAATAAACTTAACTTAATACATGTAATACTAGTCATACAACAATTAGGTAGGGAAGTCAACTAAACTGGAAAAGCTGCCTGCTGTGCAAAAAAATAATTCATCCTGATTAATACAAATTCATAGGCTCAGACGCTTGCATATCTTCATCCCTAATTAAAGTACACCTTTCAACTAAATTACTATAGGCGTCCACACAAAAATCATTGCAAGGTGTGGATGTTCGTTCTGAGGTATGCGAATCTCTAGTTGTTCCCATGGTGAAACTTGTGCTGGTCCTTCTCATGCTTGGTTCGAGTTGCAGGGATCCGGAACATGGCTATGCATCCAGGGTAGCGGCATTGGAATGTCCCATTGTCATGGATCCTTTGATGCTTGTGCACATTGCCCATGGTGTCCGCCGTGTAGTTGCATGAGGAGCATTGGAATCGCTGTCTGATTTCCGGTTCAGGTACGTTGTTTCCATTGACTGCGGGCTGTCCTAGGGGAATTAATCCAGAAGCATGTGAAGGTCCAGGGTTGTTGACTAGTCTGCGTGCATGTGCTATATGTGCAGAAAATTTCATATTAAATGCCATCATTTATAAATTTAAAAAACTTGAAACTTACCCAGGAATACCGCATCCCCTCCAGCCGGAGCATCCCGCATAAGTTGTTCCAAGTCAAAGTCAAAGTGGAAGACGGCAGAGACATAAGTGGGCTGTGCTGGTGGGGGCGGTTGTTGGGGTACGACGTCTGGGATTACTACTGCTACTTCAGGAGGAAGGACAGGAGCTTCCGGCTGAGGTGCTGCTGCTTCATCATCTCTTGGTTCATCCTCCTCTGGTCGCCCCCTTTCTTGTGAGGTGTCCTGTGTGGGGGAGGAGAGAAGAAAGACTTTTAGATTAGAGAGTGGAAGGAAGTCTCCTTGTTACCTCCTTGTTAGGATCCATGATGATGATGTCTCTCTTATCAGGCCTGTTGCTTCGAACCCTTATGCGATGTCACTTAACCTTCAAGAAATATCTTTTCGAAACCACAAAAATAATTTAGACAGAACCTTCACCTTCGACTCTCGTTCACTCAATGAAATTGACTAAATTTGAGTGAAAACTATATTGATATCTTACGCTGAGCTGACAGACAGACGGCAAACGATCGTTTCAAGCAGAAAGCAAGCATCCATTTTACATGAAGATGTGCATGGTGACGCTTTATGCAATCGTTTATTACTCAGCTTTCTCAAGTCACCCCTGCATTTTCTTTGAGCGTCCTTCCTTCTTTCAACTTACAAAGCTTTTCATTTTCTTGAATAAAAATGTTCTTGAGGAAGGTGGACATTGTACATAATAAGTATCTTTCTATTCACGCCTCGGACATTTTCAAAAGAGGACAAAGGACAACGCAGTTTTATTATGGACTGAAAATTGTATTTATTGTTTCAATGCTCATCATTTAATCATACCTACACCTACACCTCAATCCACTTAGTTTAGCTTGAGCAGTTGTTACAGGTTTGTCACACAAGATCTAATCGCAAATCTAAATACGAAAAAAAGAGTTGGATCAAAAGTTTTTTTCCCTCTCGATTCGGTGTTTTATAAGGAATCTGCCAAGTCAATGAAAGAGAGTCCGGGTATAAAAATAGATATCCCCCTGGTAAACTTGTGTCAAGTGAAATAAAGTTTATGTTATTCCATCTATGCTATGAAGTATAAGAAAAAGAGTCAATCAAGACGTCGGCACTTCTGACCATG
>JAQIWU010001170.1:0-18249 GCA_034696445.1 Isotomiella minor
TATAGAATTACGTTTAACCTCCAGTTGTGCCTTATAATAAGTAAATGACAATGACACGAATTTTACCTCTATGTTATCCATAAAGCGTAATTAAAGAGGATAATCGTATATTCTCACTTTACCCCCTTCGAGTCTTTCATCGTATTTTGGCATTGGGAACTCGAATCCAACAGAATGTAATGCATCTCGTCAGCTGCGGCTGTTTCGTTGAGTTGACAGATCTTGAAACTTCATGTGAGTTGCTTAAGTTATTTAATTCTTTGTCTTATAATTTAACCATTTATCGTTTTTCTGGACAGAGGATTGAGGATACCAGATCTAGGATGGAAGGCGGTGGATCACAACCACAGGGACAGGACCCCTACGACTATGACGAGGAAAACAAGCAATGCACCGTGCTGGCCTCGCCGACCTCGTCAACTCGCACCAAGACCGTCTTTGACACCATTTCCTTCACCATGCAACACAGGGGAGATGAGGGATCGTTAGGAATTAGTAGTGGTGGCGCTCCCGCACCACCAGAAGTACTTCCAAGTTCTAATTCATTACCACCAACCAGTGGAACTCGATCGGACATTGTTTTGGACCTGTTTGGTGAGTCAATTTCTGAGAGTGGGGATGGGGTCAACATCTTGGGAGACACTTTCGGGGGCTTGAATCTGATGGAGCAGAGTGCAGGAGGGCAGCAGGTTACTACATTGATGTCGGCCTCTTATGTGGAACCACAACCGCCTGTTGAGGACATGTCATTCAACAACACTTGCAATCCTGTGATGTTTCCAGTAACCGAATCACAACAACAACAACAGCAGTCAATGGGGCAGCCATTATATCCGTTCACGTCAGACTTTAGTGGTGAAACATTATTATACAGCCAACAACCAGTAACACATCCAGAACCAGTCCTTCAACCCAAATTACCAGCAGTTGATGATGCCGTCTATGAAGCATGGCTGCCCAGTGAGAATACAACAAATATATTAAAATCCATCTCCCTTGGCGTTCAAGCTGGGACCTACTTTGCCGATAAATCAAACATGACCACGCCAGGGATCATATACGAGGATGACTTGGTTAGTACAATACATAACTGAGGAAATTACACTGTAACTGAGAGTGCTTCATCTTACAGATAGACAAGGTTGGAGTTAATGTGTCCCGAATTTTTGGAGAAGCAGAAGCCAGCAAAAGGAGAATATTAAATGCAGATAATGTGACTCAAGACGATAACGGATTGCGAGAACTGATTAAGGTAAGTTGTCTCATATTATTACCCCCTGAGTTGTTTAACGTCACCAGTCATGGATTGTACTTTTCAGCTTGGGTGTTATCGTTCAGCCATAAACTTGACAAGGAGATTGTTGACTTTATACGGTCAAGGGCCTGGAAGGTGTGGACAGTTTAGCAAGCATAACCCGCACACTTTGCAGGTACTTTTTGTAGTTGCAGAACGTTTATACAATTGTCATATTTTCGTTCCCTTTCCTTAGTTGTGGTTTACTCGGATTTCCTTACTGATTCGGATAAGAGAATTTACAATTGCAGAATCAGAAATAGACGCCTTCAGAGATTTTGAGAACCCTGATTTATACTACGAGTATTACCCAGAATCGTTTGGAAAGGGAAGGAAAGGTTCAATGGTGCCTTTCCATTTCAGGGTTTTGGTCGCTGAAATATTGCAGTACTCGAAGAAACACAATGTCACAATTGAAAAATTGCAGGGCATGTTAAGCACCGTCCAGCAGGTAAAATACTGTACAGCTTCTTTTGTTAACTTCCTGTGACCATTGAAAATTTTCAGATTATTCGAAATGTAGCAGAAGGGATTGCTCCATTTGAAACTGACACAAACAAGAATGTGGAGGAGGCAAAGGAAAGGTGGCTGCGAGTGTGGCGAGAACGCGAAATTCGGGTCTTGTATTCATTAGCCAATGCGTCTATGTTTGCTAAGGTAGGTCACATTAGTAGATAACAACGGAAGACGTAGCTTGGCCGAGCAATTTCTTTCCTTTGTAAATTTTATTGAGCAAACAAAATTTAAATTTATAGGATCATCACAACGCCTTCAAGTACATGACACTTTTGTGCGAGAAAGACAGAGAGAAGGAACCACAACTCAAGTCTGCTTTGGCGAGATTTTTCCTGCAACTTGGTGATGTCTCTACAGCAAGCACGTATTTTCAGGAGGCATCCGACCTCCGTCAAGGCATTCCAGGTTCCGAAGCAGATAATCTAATAGACGCAGCCCTTGGAGCAATCGCTGTAGGAAGTTACCCTGAAGCCTTTGCCATACTGCAACAAGCATTGCTGATTCAGCCGGATAATTTTATGGTAAAGCGATATTGTACTTTTTTCTTTGGCGTTCCTAATTTCAATCGTATCCTACTGAAGATTACCAATAACATGGCAGTGTGCCTATTGTATATGGGGAAACTGAAGGAATCTCTCTCCCTGATGGAAGCAACTGTCAAAAACAACATTCCGCAGTTACTACAAGAAAATGTATTGCTCAACTTGAGCACAATTTATGAACTGGAAAATACGGATGGAGTTAAAAAGAATGCTTTACTCAAACTTGTCGCAGAATATAAAGGAGATGGGATTAATCTAGCCTCGTTGAAAATGCCCAATCTCATCTAATTAATTATACACGTTTTTACGAAACAATATTAAATCTTTATTGTTGCAAAATCTTAAAGTTTTAATGCGGGTGCATTGTGTCTAGCATTCATCCTTGTCTTCTCCATCCGTTTCTTTTCGTCCTTGAAGGCTTCGGTGTTCGCCTTTCTTTCTACTCGCCGCTCCTGTTAATGATAAAAATATCGATACTCAAGTTTCATAAGAATACACGCGAGTAATGGATAACTGCTTACACGACGATATTCCTTTACTAATTGCTTTCGTTCACGTCGTTCTTCTGGCGTCTCAGTTTTCGGCCTTATTGACGTTGCGCCACTGACCATGGACTTAGGATGGTTAGGTTGTTCATCATATGATGCATCCAATGCCTTCAGTCCAGAACGGGTTAACCCTTTCCCCAGTTCACCAACAGGAATTCCTGTTCTTGTACTGACTTGTATAAGGTTTTTCTGTTGAGTGAAGACATTAATGTAGTCACTGCTTGCCACTGATGACAAAATTGCATTTCTTACTTTTGGTGGAACAGATATAATCCTGGGTCGATTTTTCGTATTGGAATAAGTTGACAGGATCGACTCGCAATCCCATTTTTCCTTTTTCTCATCTTCCTCAGAGTCTGACTCCCCTGACCCTGACGCTGAACTGGAGTCGTCTTTCAAGGCAAGCTCAGCAATTCTTTCGTTTACCAATTTCTCCTTCATTTGCTCGCGTTCAAACTCATCTGCATATTTAAGAAGGAGGGCCGAGTCTGGGTCTATATGTCCTTCGATTTCATCACAGTCCAGAGCTCCTATCTCAGTGTCATCATAACCTTCGTACATCTGAAAGTACGAATGTCACAAAAGATTTTGTCAAAAGAGTCATTATGAACTAGTGCGGAATGGTTCATCGTCGCTACTCACCTTCTCAAAGCAATCGTCAACAAGGAGGAGTTGTTTGTTCCTTCGAACAACGGAACTGGACATCGAATAACTTGTGAACCTGGATTTGTGTTCGTCCTCGTCATCGTCAGAGAAGTATTGATTGGGTCCAGGAAGACTGCCAACTGAGTCTTCCATTTCATCTTCGTAGTCCCCGTCACTGCTTCCTCCCTCCTCGTCGTCAGAGGCATGCCGTTTCTCAGTCACAACTCCCTCTTGATTCGCTAATTGTATGAAATCATCTTCCAACTCGTTATCTGGATTGTCAAAATCAAAGTCCTCATCCAATGCGGCGATGATGTCGGGATCGAGGTCTGGTCTGGGCCCTACATAGAAATTACAAATTCATCAAAGCTTGGCAAAATGCAATTTAGGGTAAAGTGGGTATAATTACCTCTGCTTTGAGCAGCCTTATTTAGAAGACCAATATCCTCCTTATAGTTTGATTCAAAGACAGACGAGGGCAGCTTTAGTTTGAATTCCTGCAATGAAGAACATTAAAGTAAGCCATGAACTTGAACTTTTATCATTATGCGACACTCACTTTCAGATCTTCCTTCGTCAAGGCTGAAGAAGACGACGGTTCATCCTCCCCCTGATGAACTGGTTGAGCTGACGATGATGGGGCATATATCCTCTCACAAAAGTCCCATTCAATGTTAGAAACTTCTCTGCTATCCTTCAAATGCTGGAGATAGTCGTAGTCATCGTCAAAGTAAATGCCATACTTGCTTTGTTCTTCTTTCCTCTTTTTAACAGTGCCCTGAAATTGTCCATAATTGAAATTCCCCTCTCATCATAATGCAAAATTAACCAAGTTAGTTACCGTCGGTTGGTCATCTCTGTGAGCTCCACCACCGGAAGTCTGACCTCCATAGGCCGTCGTAGGAACCTGGTCCAAAGGAAGCAGGATATTCTGAGGCGCATTCTCATCAGAGATGAGGGGATCCCTTTGCGACCTATGGGTCAGGACGAAGGTCGTTGCATTCTTCCGGTCAATGAATTTCTTCTTCGGCATATTTTTTTTCTTTCAAAAAATTTGGCAAAATTATTGAGAGATGAAAAGCAGCACATGTAGAAAACCAGCTGAACCTTCTTTCAATTTCGTAGCAGTCAACCCCAGTCGAGCGCCGTGAGTCGAACACAAAGAACCTTCCTTTCCTTCTCATCCAACAAAAACGACTGTATGGACACAAAGTTAGATTTCCACTACTGACGTCAGAAGAAAGAAATCCATTCGCCAAATTATTTATTTACGACAGACTTCCGTAATCTTCATTCATTTTCAGTCAGCAGCTCGTCATTGTCATTTGTGACAGAGGAAATAAGACAGTCATTTATATTTGAGGAGTTCAAAATCGAAGAGTTTGTGATTTGATTTCAATTTGTTGTAAAAGAACTTGAGTGACAATGCCCAAGAATAAAGGAAAGGGAGGTAAGAATCGTCGTCGAGGGAAGAACGAGAACGAGACGGAGAAGCGTGAATTGGTCTTCAAGGAGGACGGTCAGGAGTACGCCCAAGTCACCAAGATGCTCGGGAATGGGAGGTTGGAGGCCATGTGCTTCGATGGTAAAGGTCTCTTTTATATTGTCTTGTCTTTCTCTAATCCTTGTGTTTCTTACTCTTGTAGGCACCAAGAGGTTGTGTCACATTCGTGGAAAGCTGAGGAAGAAGGTGTGGATCAACACAGGGGACATTATTTTGGTTGGGCTGAGAGACTATCAGGACGCGAAGGCGGATGTGATTCTTAAGTACACTCCGGACGAAGCTAGGAACCTCAAGTCGTACGGAGAATTCCCTGAATCAGTCAAGATTAATGAGACCGTGACCTTTGTGGATGAGGGGATGGATGATGACATTGAGTTCGATAATGAAATGTCAGACGAGGAGTCGAGTGAGGATGACATTGACAACATTTAACGCACAGGTAAGCATGTCACTTAATTAGATGATTGATGATGATGCTAAAGTCAGTGGTGGTGTCATTTGTAGGTTGGATTAGTCTACAAGATGTAACAAGAACTGGCGTCATCAACCACTTTACTTTTTGTACAGTCCTCCCAAACTTTTTCTGCTAATTTGGTCAGCGCATCACGTGAGACTACACCTACTAATAGCAGCCATCAAAATTTCTTTCTACACTTTTAATTCAAACTAGGAGTAATGTACTATCTTCGGTACGTGATTTTTCAAATTGTAAACATAAGTAATGTACACGAAAATAAATAAAAACACAGCTTAAAATTACCCAGTTGGTCAATGTTATAACAGTATTTTATACTTTTGAGATTGTGGAACTCTGTTAATGACTAAACGGCCATCATAGCTTAATGAAGCAAAAATCCAGGGGTCATAGGCTGACCACTCTGTCACATACACGGCGTCCTCATGCTCTTCGTACTTGGCTAATACTCCATCTTGCAGTCTATAGACATAAATTCAGAATTTTATAAATAGGTAATCCTTTTCATAGTTTTATTGTGTATAGTCCAGTTACCTTTCCCCCTTGTGGGAGGATGTTTGGTCCTCCTCTCTGGCTCCAACATCAGCATCATCATAAACCATGTGGCCTTCTGGTTCTGAGGACACAGACGGAACGGCATGTAATATGACTCGCGAATCACTTCCAGAGGTTATCACAAGTTGGTCGTGGAATGAATTGTATCGGATTCTCCATACCCTGTTGACCAATCAAATCAAACTGTCCACATTTGAACGTAATGGATAGGAGTTGAGTTACCAACCAGTGCGTGTGCTCGTCAATCTCCTTAAGACATTCATTTGGTTTTCTAATGTCCCAAAACCGACTTGTGCAGTCGTCTCCACAAGTGGCAAAACAGTACTGCTTGTTTGGATTAAAGTCTACGTCCCTAACTTGAAACTTGTGGGCCAACGTAAAGTTCCATGCACGCTTCATGCTTCGAACATCAATTCCGCAAACAGATTGTCCAGCCGCGAGACTAAACTGGTTACCATCCAGATGAGGATTCCACTTTCCTATGTACACATTTTGGGCCTCTTCCTCCAAATTGAGTTGGGACAATGTGAACGAAGCCTGTGTCTGTTTCAGAAAGAAAGGGGGAGAGTTCATTTCTATCTTCTTCTTCAAAACCTAATCATACCTCTGGAGATCCATTGTTCAAATCCCATATGACAAAGCCTGAATCATAGACAACAGATATTTTCCCAGGCCTTGCAGGGTTCCAATCAACACAGCGACATTCCTGACTCTCCACAGCTTCCACGTGCTTAAAGGCACATACCTCCTTCAAGTCCTGATTATGTTCCGTCCCTGTGGCACCGGGAACTTCAAAAACACCGGCCCTCAAGTGTGCTGATCCCTCTATAAAAACAAACGACTCACTCTCAGCAAACAGACAATCATGAAAGGATGAATGAATACCTTTAATTTCATTGTAGGTCAACGCCATTTGCCGACTGTTGGTGGGCGAGCACTGGACCTGCCATATCTCCCCAACCTTGGACTTGTAAATCTTCCTCGTTATATGATTCGTCTCTTCATCAAAATCAATCTGATGAATGAGTCCTTCAGCCTTTGGAGAAAGGGTGCCTGCATAGAACCGTACGACCTCGTCACCTCCATTGTGAGAGCACAGGGACCTTCCCTACAAAATTACAGAGATCAAAGGACAATCAATTTCATGTTTAATGAAAGCAAGCATCGTGCCTACCTGGGATTCTAGGCCGTAAATTGCACATGAGTAGGAATCAATACCCATGGGTCTTGATCTTAACAAAAGTACTGCTTCAAATTTTTAGGACTGAATATTTTGCAGGATTATGAATTTCGACTGGAGTCAAGATGATGAAAGTGTCGAAAATGCGGATATGGAGTCAAGAAAGCAAAACATTCCAGCTGCTGATTATGATGGATGAGAGGCAAGCTGAGACAAATGATTTCTCCCTTTGTTCTTTTCATTGGCGTCATCGACTTGGAACATTGATTGACTTTGATTGTTTCCTCTTCCGGGCATAATATTCATCCAAGCACAAGGCACAAGCTTATCTAATTACTGACGATGACCATGAAACATCAATCCTTGTCATCATTCTTAGAAGTTGACAGGGCCTCACAAGTTTCCTCAATGAACAAATCAATTTGATGACAACAGCCTTATCGTTCACACAAAAACGCACATTGACTGACGGACGTGTAATTTTGGATGACACCAATATTTAGATGATTGATAAGATAACTATGTGACACTAGCAATAATGTTCATAGCTCGGAAATGAGTCGTAGATAGTCGCACAGTGAAAATAGTGTGAGCAATACAATGAAATATTTGAGTGATGCAAATGTTGATGAGCAAATGAATTACTGGGATAGGGTGAAATGACGCCTTGTTTGTTGTCAATCATCCGAAAGTGGACATGGTTCGATTTCGATGAATCAATAATCAATATCCGGAAAACAATAAATATTGTCCGACTATAAATACCTGTCAGCTCTGTCAGTTCCTACCATCACAACTTCAATCTGTCAACCCAGTCCAATTGAAAGAAGCTAAATCCTCCAAAGAGTTGTAAAGCAAGAGCTTGTGGAATTCAACGATACACTTCATATTTTGTCAAGATGGACCAATATTGGAATGAAATGACCGACGAGACCATCAACGTCCTCACCAAACCCGTAAGTTTCGAACAACTTTACAGTTTGAAGAATCATTTTCAAAACTTTGATAATTTTTGGGTGTTTGTCAGGTTATTTCAAAAGAAAGGAGAGAGTCCATTATATCTCTATTCGGAAAGGGGGACAGAAGACGTCCATCCAACACCTCCAACAAAAGTTCAAACTCACACCTTCAATGGCCTGTCAGGGACGTGAATGTTCGCAGAGAATCCAACATGAGTGTGGACTTCCTAAAAGACTACAATGACATCTTGTCTAACAATTAGGCCTCCTGAAGACTATCCCATTAGATATACGTTGAAAGTAGTAATTTGTACGTGTACCAGTGTTCATAAATATAGCTTAATATCATAAAAGCAGTTTATTAAAACTAAAGTTTCTTAAAACAATCACAAATAAATAATAAAAGGTCTCATCATTTAAAAATCTGGAGTCTCACGGATCTATAGCTTACGCTTTATAAGGATTTATCAAAATATTTAAAAAGAAGGCTAAAAGCAAAAACGAACTGTTGTAGGCTAGTGGTAATTAATCACACTCCTCCAACGTTGGGGTTTCATCGTCCGAATCATAATCAGTATTTCTTTCAGCATTGGTCTTTTCTATCTCTTCAGGGCTGGGTTTTAAGCACATGGCCCAACCACTCACAGGTACCAAAGTAAATCCCCCATCACGAATTTCCTGAGCCATGTGTCCTGCAAACATCACCGAGTGGTTCTCTGTTCCGTCTGCTTCAATTATCTTAACGTCAACTTCAACGGATCCAGTAGGTATGTCTGACGTCTCAATGAATGGCCATGGCCCTTTGTCCACTTCTAGCCATGTTGGAGGATCCTTCCCTATTTCAAAAATATCCATGATTGATTATTCACACTGATCCACGTTTCAAATAAAAATAAACCTTGCTTGTTGCCTTCCACGTCAAATACGCAAAACGCCGTAATCCAGCCAGACAGGTATGAAGGTCCTGATCCTCCTGAAATGTGATTGCAAATTTTCTGCCAGAAATCAATGTCAGCATTTCCCTTCCTGGAGTTGACCATTTCTTTTACTATCGGCTTCAACAAGTCATGCCACCACTTCAGCTCGTACTCTTTTAATTTCTTCAGTCGAACAAGGATGTCCTCCCAATCCTCCACGGTGCCTTCAAGAGTCACGTTAGGAATTCCACAAGCCAAACAGCAAGAGTAGTCGAAATACTTTTTCATCGTGGCCATAAATACAACACCGCATGTGACCAAGTCGGTGTCCGTCGTGGTCGAGAATGCAGGAAGGATCCACGACTTCACATCCGGATCAACTAAATTCCTATCGATTTCCTTGGTCATCAGCTTCACGAAAAGACTGTACGGGGCTGACCTCAGAGTCCCAGGTATTTCCACCGCCAGCGTCTTCTTGCCCTCAAAGTCCACAAACTTCCCTCGAAACTTCTCTGCTTCCTTGTTAACGTAAAAGGAGAACTGGACCATGATGGCTGTCCACACATCGTCCGGCCGAAGGACGAGGTTGTGATGTGAGCTGTAGCAGGAGAACACGGTGTCCACAAAGCCATTGTCTGCCAACTTCATCATCGAATTGAAGTCAGAATACTGGAGGACTTCGGTACAATGGTTTTTTCGGTAGGGTTTGCTCCATTTACGCAGTTCATCCACAATATTCAAGTCTTCTTCATTCCGATGCAGTTTGACGCACTCCGGTGTCTTATACGACACCCTGAAGGTTATAGAAGAAGAAGAAGAACTCGTCATGTCGAGACCGAAAGTCAGGTGTCTGAATAAATTAAATTGAAGTGACCACTTTAGGCAGAAATGACGTTTGTTCAGTTCGCCACGTAATTGTAAACAACTTTTGCGTCATGTGATCTCAAAACCTCGGCAGATGAGTACAAACAAATGGGATGAGTCTAATGGTGCCCCGAAAAAACCGAAACTTTCATCCTTTGTTTCACTTCTTCGCTGTCTGAAAATGCTTTCTTTCAATGGGTTTCCACAATAAAAATGTCGTATTTTATAATTATTTCCATTTTATTTGAAAGTATTTAACAATGAGTTTAATAACAAACTTCATCATGTCGTCCTATGTTTTTGTAGCAATATAAAAAAGTTTCTCAAAGTCTTACTATCTACTGCTTAATTACTTAATTGTACAATAATTCCTCCATGTCGTTGTCGTTGAGTCGTTGTGTACATCTTTCCTTTGTAGTTGCCTATTATCTTAATTCAGTCCCAGAGACTTGACCTCCACTTGGGGATGGATTTGTTTCAGTGGTATTTCGCTTATTGCTGCGGTTGAATAATGGAATACCTCCAACAGCCCCTGCGTCAGTTGACAATTAGTTGATATTCCATTAAACTTAAGTGTGTTATACAAACCTCCAAACCGGGGATATTTTTGCTTTATCAAATGAACGTTCTTTGTATTAAAACCGAAAATGAAGAATATTGCAACAACGGGGATGAAATGAAACATTCGGAAAATGACTTCGAAAGGGTGTAGGGGGTCCTCAGCGCCGAAGAAGTAGTCCAGAGGGATGGAGAGAGAAGAGACGCCCATCACAATCAGCAATTTGGCAAATAGCATCACCCTTCCAAATACAGCATTTCTTTAAGAGCAACATTTATCATCAACATTACCTTGTTGGATCCGTTAAACTGTTTCTTATATTCGTTTAACTCAACCAATTTACAAAATCTTGGCTTACGATATCCAACTGTGGCGTTCCGTCCTGGAGTGTCGTCTTATGTTTGCTATGCCTCGTCTGTGTCTCCATATGAGAAATGCGGTGCAGATGAAGAGCAGAACGTTGCAAATGAACATTATCCCTTGAGTCTGAAAACCAAATTCTCTAATTGGGGAAGAGCATCTTCGATGTGCGTATGCGTAAGCGCCTTCCATACGGTGTTTTGAATCAGTTCTAAGGTGTTTCAACAATTGACAACATTACAAACATGCTTCTCACAAGAGGTTTTGACTTACGCCTCAAAGTGTACAAAACTGAATGCAATTACTATTACAATCAAGGGTAAACCCCAAGAGAATAACAAGTATGCGCAAATTCTTTCCCCTTGTCCTTTAGTTCCTTTTGTGCTACTCTCCAATTTCCAAAATGTCCAAAATAGATCAAAGTTCATGACACACCAAGTGGTATTCAGTGCGAAGAAAAAGTACTGTGCAATCGCGGCTACAAAAAATAGGTGAATCAAACAGTTACATATACTAAACTCTGTTATCACAATTACCAACAAAATGACAGGAAACTGTGGCTTTTATGTTGAGGGCATTCACATCGAGAAGGGTTCTGACTCCCTCCATCCCGAAGACAAAGAAGACCGCAACAAATATATTGAACTGCGTCCATCCTGCTAAATTCTGTTTGTCCCAAATTGATAAATATATTATCAAAAGGAAGAAAATGATGAGAGAAGCTGTGACGCATAATGCTCCAAACAATCTTCGGTGAAATAGCTGGAATAAAAGCATAATGTCGCAATGTGCCCCATCAAATTTTTACACTCAACTCACATAGCCTTCGAATCTTTCTATCTCGCAGTAGATAAGAACCTGGTTTGTGTGAAACAATTCATGAGACGTCTTTGATTCTTGTTCACCACCACTTGTCTTGTTCTTGACCCCAAGGTCGAGTTCGTCCACACAAAATGATTGGGTGGCCTTATCTTGCCCGACAGGAAGCCAGACGGGACGAAACCAAAATTTCAATCCCACAAACACATCCCCGTTCTCAAGAACCTTAAACCTGTGTAAAATTAATCACCTATAAAAAGACGCTTCATCAAAAACGACAACACTTAGGTATTGTCCTCACCATATATCGTGGTCATTGTTAAGTGACTTAGGAATTCCTGGACAATTTGGCATGCCGATCTCGTACCTTTTTGGAATAGTGGACATTCTCATATCCGTATGTTTATCAAAGTCTGAGTCAATCTCAGAAAATAGTGCAAAATTCCATGTCGTATCTGTAAATAGCAAAATGTTGTAAGTCGATGTGTTCACAAGCTTCTTGAAGTGTACGAACTTTCTTTTCTGTGATCACAGATAAACGGGACCAAACCATTATGGGGGTTTGGCCGTAGTTGTTGAGACACGTCACAACATTTTCTGAAAGTAGGTGATTCAACTGCAATCTCAACCTTCACGGGAACAGGAGATGCTGGATGACATTGCACAACATGCATTTCATTCTGTTTCTTCCTACGATTGAAAAATGTATTTACCATAAGTATGTAGTTAATTAAGATTGATCAATAATAAAAATGTTGAAGCCTTACTCCAGTATGCAGTGCGGAAGCATTTCTGTTACATTACTGTGCTTCTGTGCAATCCAATCTTGCAAACTTTCTCTTTTCCAATCCTCGGTGTTTACGATTTGCACAGTGAACTCGAAGGGACAAAACTTGGCGATATGGCTCAAGTTGCTAGTTCTTAATTCCGCAGGACATCCAAATTCTTCCATGTAATTTGAACTATTATCCTGATGATTTATTATTACACTATTTTCACTGCTTTCTCCACTAGGAGTCTTTCTCAAGGCATTACTAGCTAGTGTTAGTGGGCTATGAGAATTTGTCCATTTCCACAAATGAGAAAATGTGAATAGTATAAGTAAACTTGTAAGACTAGGTTTAGTCCTATGACCAGGATGGGTGAAAGTCCTCAAAATAGTCAGTCTGGATGCCATCATCACTCACAAGAAAAGGTGTAGGTCACCACCAGGAGAAAGTACAAATCTGAAGATTCAACGCAGGACACCAATTATTTAGTCATTGAAATAAAATGCGGTGGAACATGACTCAGAGACTGAGACTGTTGAATAATTATTGCTCGAAAGAATGTGCGAGCTCAACAAACACCAAACACTACACCAAGATGTAGTCTATAGCAAATGTTTTAGCTCCAATTCTATTTAAATTTATACCCTAAGTTCGCAATTAAGCCATTCGACACAATCAATAAACAAACAATCGTAAAGAAAGAACAATGGTTGCACTAAAAGGGGACAAGAACTTAAAGAGGACAAACCCACTTCACTTCACTTGTACACTTTCCTTGCTCACTGCGAAGGCTGAAGGTAAAAAAATTCATGCGTTTTGATTGTCTATTCGTTTCACGGACAAAATAAATACTGCACCTATTATTAGATTAGCCGCATCCAGCATCCACTACTTGGTGTGGCTTGATAAAAAGTTATAATCCCATTATGTTCAATATTGACGGCAACAACGGGAAACGTACGATGGTTAATGAGAAATATTCTTTCCATTAGTATAATTAGTCATAGCTGAGATTCCTAGTGGAAGGAAAATAAGACACGAACCACTAATGAACGTAGACAAGGATAAGTAACATCTAATGAATGTGACAGTCTTTTGAGGTTGGGGGTTGAGACACTAAACAAGAAAATTGATAGTGCACTAGTGAATTCTCTGACACTAATGCATACGAGTGCATTGATACCGATAATGTCAATAAATATGTGTCTTCAAATTGAAAACTGGCACACAGGCAGACATGACCGGACGTTAGTGGTTTCTCCTTGTGGCGAGCTAAGACAGCATAAATTAATGATTATGACAAGAACATTTATTCTAGCGTATAGACATGGACACATTCTGATTTCCAACCAGTATCATTTTCATAAGGCACAGTAATTGATTCAGTAATCCTATCGGGTCGGACTTTTCAACTTACGTAATCATGGGAATCACAGCCCATGAAGGGGGAAAATAAGACAAAGTCACTTTATCTGCACAGGAATATTTTGTATGAATAGAAACTTAAAAATGTCTAACAATTCCAATACAATCCCTGTCAAAAGCATTCTGAAAGGTTCTCATCCTGCCCCTTCTGGTAATCAACTCCATGAGTCAAGCTATTTCATCCCATTACATTCATCAGAAATGTTTCATGCGCTTATTTTATTTATTTACAAACAACTAAGGTCAACAACCACAGACATCCGCCAATAATAAAGTGGAACCACAGTCAAAACCTCTTCCCAATCAGTCCACAATGTCCCCTCCGCCTGTGGCTCACTTTGATGAAACAAATATCCTCCAAACCCTCCATCCCCCTGATAAGGACTATGGCTATGATAAAATCGACGAAGCCAAAACCCCATTTCACCACTATGATGAGTCGGAGGATCAAAGTCAACCAAAACAAGGAAGTGCAAAGGAGAAAGCAGACAATAATGGTTCAGGAAAAGGTCCAATAGATCCCAACTTGCTTTCCAAAATGCTTGTGGAGAAAGGCAAAGAACCGTCCAAGGCAGTACTAAAGACCTCACAAAATACTGATTTTGAAACGAGGAGAAAGATGCACTATAACGAATTTCAAAAGGTTAAACAGTTGGACAATGACGAGGAAAAGAAATAATAAAACATTAAGCATGCAACCATCAAATTCAGCGTACTATGTTGGTTGTGTGAGAACAAAGTCCATGCGCTTTTCCTAGTCATTCACATTCACAGAGCATAGATATGCCTAAAATTATAAACATGCAGACTCAGCCGGTTTTGATACTGGTGAAGAAATAACTGTAGTAAAGAAAGTTTCTTTCCAATTCCGATTTGTAGTAAAGCCTTTCAATTTGCAAAGAAATTGACAATAAATTCAGACAAGTCATGGCTTTGAAAGGGATAAGAGTATTGGAGTTGGCAGGACTTGCACCTGTACCTTTCTGTGGAATGATATTAGCAGATTTTGGAGCTTCCGTCGTACGTGTGGATAGAGTGAGTTGAAGAACCATTGAAAAATGATGGATGGATTTTCGGTGGTGTAAACTTGAATGTATCACGTTCCCCTTTCAGATTGTCCCTGGCATGTTGGGAGGTGATTTTGGTCGTGGGAAGCGGTCAATTGCTGTGAATCTTAAGGATCCCAAGGGTCAACAGGTTGTACAGAAATTGGCTTCTAAGGCAGATGTCATCATTGAGCCGTTTAGACCTGGTGCATGTCTACATTTACCTACCAAACTCTCTAAGGGTTCTGATCAACTATGTATATTTTTAGGTGTGATGGAGAAATTGAATTTAGGGCCGGATAAGTTGTTGGCTGCAAACCCTGGATTGGTGTATGCCAGAATTTCGGGGTATGGACAAACTGGACCGTTAGCCCTTAAGGCTGGACATGACATTAATTACGTAGCAATGTCAGGTCTGTACTGATTATAATGCATACCAATAGTTTTCCAAAGTCGTAATGCGATGAGTTTTATTTTGTAGGAGTACTTTCAATGTTAGGAAGGAAGGACGAGAAGCCTACGCCCCCAGTAAATCTGCTGGCAGATTTTGCTGGTGGTGGCCTTTCCTGTGCCTTGGGTATTGTCATGAGCTTACTTGAACGTACGAAATCTGGCAAAGGACAGGTATTGCTGTATGAATTAAACGAAGAAAGTGTTGACTTATGAAGTTGTAGGTCGTGGACATGAGCATGGTTGAAGGTGCAGCATACGTTAGTTCTTTCATATTTAAAACACAAGACCTTGCACTATGGGGTAAACGTCGTGGTACAAATTGGTATGTTGTACCTCAAAAGCTAAGCCTTTCTGAAGTCCTTAACATATTCGTTTAGGCTAGATTCGGGAGCCCACTTTTATGACACTTATGAAACAAAAGATAACAAATTCATGGCTGTTGGGGCATTGGAACCGCAATTTTACCGTGATTTTATGATCGGACTCGGGCTTTCTGATGATAAAGCAATCGATCAGTTGTCTGACTTTGATGAGTCCAAGCAAAGGATTACCCAAATCTTTAAAACAAAAACTCAAGACGAATGGGTCAAAGCATACGAGAATCTGGACGCGTGTGTCACTCCGGTACTGGAGTTGGAAGAAGCACCGCACCATCCTCTTAACTCCGAAAGGAACAGTTTTACTCAAAATGAGACAAATGGAAGATGGGAGCCTCATGTAGGGAAACTTCCTTTAGGAAGTATTCTACTTCAATGAATTAATGCTTATTTGTGTCTTTAGCCTGCCCCAAGACTCTCCAGAACCCCTGGCTCTGCCCCACGCCAGTGCAAGGATGCCAGCGTTGGGGAACATACGATTGATGTCTTGAAGGAAAATGGATACAGCATGGAAGAGATTAAACAATTAATGGACAGTAATGTAATAGGAATTGTTGAAGGCTCAAAATTGTAGCATTTTCAAAATTCCAAATGACCACCTGTATATTCCTTTTGCCATTGGCATTCCAGATATGATATTGCTCACTTTTCAATACTTATATTTATAGCCTGCTCAATAAATTAATGAACTACAAAATGAAGTGACTTTAATGCTTTGGTCAACCAATAATTCCCTTACACTGGGAACTACACAGAACTATTCATTGGACTATACAAACAAGCACGCCAATTAATTTCATTGCATGGATATAGAATGTATTAATTATTCATGAATGACATGTATATTGGTAGCATTTTTGGCCAGTGTTCGGTGTATATCCAAAAGATTACGTTGAAATATAGATTTGTTAGTATTCCTATTCCTGTCTTATGCAATGTGCTTACAGAAATTGTTTAGTCAGAATCATAGGATATGACGACGCTGCGTGCTTTGTTGCTGCTTTCATGTTATGTTTTGCACACATTCACAATAAGCGTCACAATGTTTTCATGATGCCACAAGTCGTGCGAATTTCGTTATGTCATAAGGAAAAGCCTAGACTTCAACGAAACAGGCTACCAAAGAGTTGCGTCAAGTTATTGATTTCCAATTCTACATCACGTTCGCATTTCCTATCTCCGGGTGCGAACGGGGTTCCAGGAGAGCCAAACCAAATAAAACGGTATATAAGTCAAGTTTCAATTTGTGTTTGAGAACAGAATAGAGCTGATCTAAACAGGATAACCGAGCTGCTATACTTGTGTCCCACCCAGTAATTAATAATAATAACCAACCAGACCAAAGCACAAGAGAAAGTACAAGGAAGTGAAAGTTGCACAAAGTGGGGTTTGGAAAAGTACAAATTGTGAAAATGTCACCAACTGCAATCGATCATGGCCAAGTCTACAGGTTCCTCTGCCCAGCGGACAACCGGGTAAGACAGAACAAAAGCCTCCAACGTAGGTTTAGGCATTGTTTCATTGTGCCCCCATGTTTGAAAATGTAGTTCCTTGACCTTCACATGAGGACAACCGAGCACGGAAATAAAATTCAAGTCTGGGACGGAAATTGTTCCAATGCCCAAAGGTTCCGGGCCGAAGTTGTTGGTAGGTTCAACTCCATTCTAGAACATTCGGCACAGGACACCTTGGGTACAATTTGTCTCATTTCATTATAGACGGGGGGTTTCGATTGCTGTCTCAATGCCGAAGGAAAGGAGAGCCATTGAGGGTGGTTTCCGAATCAGGTATAGAAATGACTCTCATTGCTATTCACATCACGTAACAGAAACACAATCTTACGGAATTAATTATTTTAATGTGTTGTTCCAGCCGACGGGAGTGGTCTTGTGGTTTATGCTGTAAGTTGGGGTTTCATATTTCGTCATTTCCTCTGTGTATGACCTATACATATTTACTCAATGCTTAGGATCACTGCCCGGATTCCAACCATTTGTGGGAGGTACAAGCCCATGACAATGACAATGGTCCGTACGTCCTAATTGTAAATAAGGGGAGTGGGAAGGCCTTGGCACATCAAGGGTACTAAAATTCAGAGTTTGAATTCACAATCCCCCTATTATAAATGTTATTTGTTCCCCAGATTACAAAATCAGGTCCGATGCATCAACGCCGATTCCAACGACGTGTGGCAACAGTGGCATCTTATGATTGCGGAACACGACCTTGCTGGCCATACAGAATAACTTTTCTCCATTCCATTATAGTTGTTGTTACAGTCATTATTACTGTCAGTGTTTTCTAGTTTTAGAGTAGCTGGAAAGTCAATCTTAAATCATTCCACTTTCTTGTTTCTGATTCTTTGATTGTAATACAAATATAGTCATGTTAAGAAACCAATACGTAGACTTACAATTAGTTCTGTAGCTCTTTGGTAAATA
>JAQIWU010001171.1:0-18241 GCA_034696445.1 Isotomiella minor
CTTTTCTCTCTGGTGCAAAGCATAAAGAATCATTACTAAAAAGTAAACAAGTAAGTTAGCTACTTGAATGCCTAACAAAAAAGTTGTGATTAAAAGTTTCCTCCGCACACTTCAATTCACTGCTAGGTAACTTTCCCAAATGACGTCATCGTACAAGTACCTCGCTCTTCACTTTAATTCACAAGAAGACCTTGTAAATGAAATCCTACATCCAAATTGTCCCTCGTGGCGTCATTTGGGAATGTTCCGAAAGGACTACTATGCAAAAGTTAATCAGTAGCGATGCAAACTTAATTCTTGAGCAAACTTTTTTTTTAATAAATGCTATTTAATGGAAGAAAGAATGAAGAAGAGTCGAGTACAAAGTGCAAGTGTATACAGGAGAAGTTTTAGCTGCTTAAGGTTCATTTTTAAAACCTACTTAATTTCTTTCATGGTCCTTTTATGCTTCAGGAAAAGGTGTGGGTATAATTTTTGAGTCGTTTCCTTTCCTTTTTATAGGTGTTGGTGACAAGACACCGGAGGGATTCTCATATCAAACCCTATCCTACATCAACGGCCCTGGCTACATAGCTCATAGGATCGAAGGAAATGTTACAGGGACTAATTCATCTCTTCAGACCAGAAACACATGGAAGGCGATGGGGGAGGTAGGAACAAACTCGACAGAGCGCCATGGTGCCCATTTTGCTGGATTTTGGATGGATTATGAAACTCATGGAGGAGAAGATGTCGCAGTCTATTCAAGTGGTGAGTATGAGTATTTATTTAAGTTTCATGTTGTATCATTTTTGCCATGTTTGCTTTTCCCACTGCTTTCACCCGATTGCCCGCACGTAATACCTGTGCCCTTATGCCCTCCCTTACTTTTCTGCTCTGATGGGTTGTCTCATCTCATCCCTATGTGATGGATTCATGATAATATTTTTATTTCCTTTGACTTATGCAGGGCCGATGGGGCATCTCCTGCATGGAGTGAAGGAACAGACGGCTGTCGCCTTCTCAATGGCCTACTCCCTGTGCATTGGACCATTTGAGAAGAAATGTAGAGACGAAGACACAAAACCGGGTGGTGGTGGCAGTGGGAAAGAAAGTGGGGGAAAGCCTCGCAAACCTGGAGCCACTGGAGGAAGCAGTCATATAACGGCAACAACCTGTGCGATCATCACATCATCTCTACTTTCTCTCATAGGAATCAACAAGTACATCACGGTTCAGTTCTTTTAACGGCGGAAATATATAAGAAAGCAAAAAGAAAAAAAATATCCGAGTTAGAGTCAAGTCAACTTTCACTTAGTAACGAATCACTTTTATCCAGGACAGAACTTCTCTTCTTCAGCATGCCTTTATGAACCAAGTATGCGCAACAAGTCAATTTCAATTCAATATTTTAGCGTCTCGAGTGATTGGCAACGTATATCTTTTATTTTTTGTGAAAATTAAGTTAGTCCTGAACAGAGACAATAATTTTTAGCCTTATTTTATTTGCCACCTCATGACGACGAGTGATTTTTAAAAAATAGCAATAAATTTTGTGATGATGAGTACGTGTAAGTATCTATTATGACCTGAATGTATGATTAGGTAGGCATGAAGAAACAAATAAATGATACCCAGTAAGTAGCCTATTTAATCGGGTGTGTTTTGATTATGGCACATTAATTTTAAACCGTCATGCCTGCCCAAGAAAGGTAGGAAAGGGAGAAACCGAAGCGAACTTGTTTTCTTTTTCATTGGAAGGGAAAGTGATCGTATGGTTGAGCCAATGATTACATTAAGTTAGTGGTTTCTTTCTTCTCATTACGGACTCAGAAGCCTGTGTGAGTGGATGGAGTCTTGTCCCAAAACCAACCAAAGGAGAAAGCAAGCGTATTTTTGGCTTCGGGTAATTGAAAATTCTTTTCAAGCGTTTCCAATTACCTGCATGAACATTACCTTATACCTTCTAAGGAATTTATACACACGTGGGTTGGATGGAGGCTACACTTTCTCCATTCTGCTGGTTAGATCAGTTTTGACTCCATGCCGCCCTTTCCACCTGTCAGGAAAAGGAACAGTGGAGTATCCTAAAAGAAAGCAGACTCACGGGTGAGAGCATAAAATACGCCCCGGTATCAAAGTAAAGAAAGCATTGAGAGCATTCATCTGAATTGTTCTTCTATCTCAGTGTCTTTGAAGTGCGGGCTGGGTTGCTTCATTTCATTCAGCCAGTTTCTTCCCACTACTACACTGTCCCTATTTAATCTGTGTCTGCCTTTCCTGCTAAACCCTTCGCTTTGTTGAAATATTCATGATTTCATGGAAAAACAACTCTTCCAGTGTTCAATTGAATGTTGTTTTGTTTTATGCCATGTTATTTTATGTGTTGCATCACTGGCTGGGTACCTACCTTTCCTTCCTCTCATATGCACGCATGCATTCCACTTCTTCAGACGAGACAGATGGTGGTTGTTGCGGAGGAACTTAAGTACCGCTTTTGCAATGATGATTTTCTTTCTTTCTTTCTCGTATAAAAGACAATTTTTGTGTGTGAATAATGATGAAGATTTAGCGATACATTCCAATCACAGATTTTTCTCGATTTTTTTACTAAAGTTTGGAATTTGAGTGAGACGATACTTTGTCTTATCGATCAGTATTTAACTGAAAAAAGCGATACCCTAGTCCGCCTCAAAGGTAAATAAATTTAGCAGGTAGGGTTAATGAGAAATTTACCTGAAGAAAGGGACATGACGTGACACAATGAGTTGAGTCAATATGGCGTGTTGTTCAGGTTCCTTTTCCACCCTTTCCTATAGAAAAGCCATGGATTGTGAAAGCAGTAAAAAAAAGAAAGAGTATGGGACTTCACCTCTTTCTCTATATCGATTGGACGTAGACAAGAAAGGAGGAAAGGACAAAAAGAAGGAAAGAAGAAGCGAGAGCAGGAACGACGTGGAAGAAAGATAGATTTGGCAGATAACTTTGTAATATGCAATACCCAAGTACCAGCAAATAGCACTCTGGAGAGAAACATCTTTCACCATTTTTGTCATTCTTGATGGCACATTGCGATTTATTATACTCACCTTCCTTTGGACTTGTGTGAGAAGAGAAGGAGAGACGTATTTGTAATACAAAGTAAAACATACCGAAACCAACAACAAAAGTTAGATGCATAGTACCATTGATGTTCAATGAGTAATAGTTTGTAATCTTTTGTAATTGCTTTCGTTCTTAAGGGGGTTGAAAAATAATGCTATTCAACCTCCTCAGCTCTGCCTTGCAATCAAATCAAAATCAAATTTAGTGCTTAAGTGGTTACCATTTCACATCCTCGGAGATAGATCCCTACTTTACGCTTCTACAAGCGAGGTAATATTTACAATACATTTGCTTTTGTATGGTTTGAGGGATTAACAAGTAATTCAGGCAGAGGAAAGCAAGGTTTACCGGCTTAAAAACTTTTTGGTTACACCCTTAATGGCCGTGCCCTAAACTTTCGCTATCATTTAAACTATTTCTGAACCTATCTACTTTGATCTACTTTCCTGAAATATATAAAAAAATGTAAACAGCTTAGTTTCACTTTTGCAAAAAACCGTATCTAAGTACATCTTGTCCTCACCTTTAGAGTGTGCATTAATGTTATTATTATTATTAAAATTTATCTTTTCCACCCCTTGAGCAAAGTGAGTATTTAATTGGGCACTTGTTTTGTTTGAACTTTATGTCTATATTTTGGAGATTGGGATTATGTGAAAGGAAGGAGAAAGTTCTGTTAGATTCCGTTTGCTTGCATCTGCTTCCTTCCTGAAGTTCTACCCATAATTGCTTTAGTGAATATTAATTAGACGTCCTTTTGCCTTATAATTAACTGGGACAAATAAGTGAAAAGCGTAAGGATCGCCCATTGAGTCGGAGCAACCAGGAACACTTTTGCAGGAGCAGAGTTGAATGTTTGTCTTTTTAGAATTTCCGGCATTACAATTAGCAAACTCCAAGTGTATTCGCCTTCTTGGAGAAAAGAGTTGACAGCGGGGGCGTCCTCATTTTTCACATTCCTTTGACCCAGGCTTTTTGATCTATTGATTCGTCCGATCAATTTCCTCCGAACAACTTCTCCTTCCTTTCATATCCCTTGATTAAGTGTCCCTCCCAACGACAGTATAGGAAGGTGAAAGTGGATATATTACAGTTAGCGTGTCATTACATGAATTCATTGTCTGCGTTTCAAGGTCCAGGTGGAAAAGGTGTGTGGGTGTGTGCAGTCTAATGTAAAGTGAAAGTGATTGTGCATGACAAGAGAACATTAAATTGCTGCATATCATGTCAACTATCTGAGTAAAAGTATACGCTGCTTTGAGTCGCTAAGTACGACAGTACGTGCCGTTGCAAACACAAAGTTTATAAACTGAAGTTAGAGGCACCTGTTCACAAAGGAGAATTGTGATTACTTGAGCCAATATTGATCATCATCTTCAGTCTCATATCGCACTCCACGGTTCCTTATCCTACCATTTTCATTGCTAGTCTCCCAAGTCTTCTTCTAACGAAGGAGTTTGTCTTTCATTTTATTTATTTGTGAAGGAAAAGATGGAAGGAGTTTGGAATGTAGGTGTGTGGGGGGTAAGATGGTAGCCATTATTCAGATAAGCGAAGTGACAAGAGCAGAAAATTTACCTGAGGTTTTCACTATCCCGTTCAGCCTGGTTCTTTTATCTAAAAATATGCCTTACTCACTCCCTCCTCTTGTCAACCACTTATTAATAATAGAAAAACCATGAACGACGATGAAGATGCGTGGGAGAGAGGGGAAAGATGCAAAGGAGTTCAGTTGAGGAATAAGCGAAATAGGATTTCAATTCAGGTACAAAAGGTGCATCATTAAAATGCGTTACAGCTTCCTGCCTTCCTGAATACCCTAACATCTTATCGAAGCAACCAACCCTCCATCCATCCCTGCTTTCTCCTCCACTCAGCCCGACTTAACAGAAAGCAAGCATTTTACACAACTCCATAAAATTTTGACAGGCCAGCAACAAAGGAACAACAAAGCTCATTTTACCCCAATCACTGTTTCCCTATAATTTATTTTCATCCCATCTCAAAAGTACTTTATCTGATACAGCAGGCATCAACATCTCCCTTACGATGCGTTGTAAATAGTAATGATGAGCTGAAACCAAAGACACATTTGCATGAAAGATGGATGGACAGAAGAAAGCATCAAATCATTACTGTAATGATGATGATGACGGCATGATGAGAGGTTTTTAGGTATGGTACAACAATCACCCAGGGAGTAAAAAACTGATTTCACTTCTCATTCGTCAACTTACCAAACTAAACTAAACTAAACTAAACTCGACCAAAAGTACCAGGAGCCAGTCAGTCAGACAGTTACTTACTTATGTAGTTCAGTTGAACGGAGCAGATGGGAAGCAACAGCCAGCAAGCAGTGGCAGTGTGGTCCTAGCTTTTTTCATCCAACTTTCTCCTTGAAACGGGTCTCTGTAGAGAATGGCAGAGCCTTGCGCCGCTTTCACTCAATTCCACTCACTTCCCTTAATACAACTCAAGATGCGAACTGTGAATAATGTCAAGTATTAGTTGCACTGTGGCAGCAAGCATGAGGAGAGAAAGAATAAGGTGCTCTCTTCGACAACAAAACAAAAACGTGGTCAGACAGATCTTGGCAATAACGCTACAAGCACATTTCCATACTTTTACCCAACAACACAAAAGCACTTCTATACGTGCGTACTTAAAAACTACTATATACCGTCCTTAGCTGGGTTTAATCATCGCAGGCACAAGGGCCGCAGCCTTCTTGTCTTTGGGAGGACGAGAGAAAGGTCTCCTCTGAAAAATAGTAGAATGAAATAGAAATGTAGAGTTTTACCCAAATTGAAAGAGTGAGTGCAGCCATATTAAGCAAAGACGAAACAGGGGAGCGACGGAAATTACAAAGTTTGAAGTGTGGAGTCTCTGGCATGAGGCAAGAAGAGCACACCGGGCCGACCTGTGGAACACTAACCAACCATTATTATTAGTTGAGCAGACGGTACAATACAGTCGCATGTGTGGACTATCATCCAAGCAAAAACTAACTTTCTCTCTTCTCTTAAAGTTTTGCGAAATGAGTGAGCGAAACGTTCAGTCACTCAGTCAATCTCCTCCTGCCTAGAAGAGGGTGATCATCATACACACAGCCTTAGTGAACCTGTTTGAAGCCAAGCGTCCTCGTAATATTTCTCACGTCATCCAAGTCCTTTGCCTGCAAGTATTGGAACAAAAAAAGGGGTGACGACGGCAAGACTTAATTTGAATTGGTACAAGCATTTGGGCACCGCAAAAGTAAGGGTATAAAAAGTAAAACTTTTCTCTCTTGTGTCGTGAACTACGATAATCCCACTAATCAGCGCAAAAGGCCAAGTTCACGCTATTATTGTGAGCAGTAATAACAGTTTGTACGTGTAACTCTAATTGCAATCTGTCCACCTTCCTCGAGGTTGTCATGTCATGTCATCATCGTCCTGATGTATCACGCCACGATTGAGTGAGAGCGAGTGAGTGAGGTGGTGAAATAATAAATTAGTCTCCAACCAACTGGAATGAATTAGAATTAGCAGTAGTGACCTGGACAACAAGACCGAACAACGCCTGTTCCCCTGTCTGTTGTGGTTAGTTCCGTTTGGCTTGGCTTGGAGGAATTTGACTCAAAGAGAAGGACAAAAGATTTCATGAGAGAATGTGAGAGATACTATATATTTGTGCTTTTATGGGACAGGTATCTACAACATTTTTGTTTCAATCATGTCATAATTGATTTATTTATCTCATCGACCACACGAACACATGCAAAAAAATATCCAACTAAACTGTTTTTTGTATTTATTTTTTGCCTAGACACGCTTGTTTGTAAATGACAAAATTTGCAGATGTTTGCGTTTGTTTAGATTGGCACATAATAAAGTTGCAAAATCCTTGGAAGCAAGTAGATAAGACAATTTTTTTTTGCAAACAAATAGTTCTTGACAATCTACAAGCTAACGACACTTTAACCTTAAACCTGTTGAATCTAAAATTAAAGTATTTGTTTGATTTTTCAGAATGACATTTTAGTGAAAACCTTGATTTGATGGAGAAACTGTGTTAAGAAAGAAGCTGTAAAACATCCAATCCAAAGAATGAAGCAGTGAGCGACTCCCTGATGCAACAATCTGTGATGTGATGTGTATGATTTATTGAGCTAATTTGACAAGCAAACAGAACCGATTTTGAGGGATGTATATTACTCACAAGTGAGATCAAGTTCATCATCTATCGCTGACCACACTGGGCGTAGTTTATCACTTCACCAAACCTCACAAAATCAATCGAGCAAAAAACGCATACATAAAAGAAGAGAAAGACAGATAAAGGAAAGGAGTCGAGGAAAAAAGAGTGAAGTGAAAAAAAGAGAAAGTTATTGACAGCAAATGTGAGAATGAATGGCTGTTGTTAAGCAGACACACTAGCCGTCGTCTCTAAGCCCTTCAGCTCCATGGTAATCGTTTGGCCTCCCATTAAATTATTGAGTTATCTCCATCGCCGACTCTGTACCTGTGAGAAAGCGAAGAGATCCACATGAGTGAAGTAAAGTGAAGGTGAGAGTGAAAGTTAGTGATCTGATCGTATCTGAGTTGAGGAGAATTTATTCAGCAAAAATCATCCTTCCTTCTTCTCCAGAGTGAAGATACTTTTCTTGTGTCTTATTCTTATGCACTCTCTGACAAAAACACACACTCTCTGCCTCCTCAGTCTTTTGAATTGTACTTACCCACGAAACGATACATCTTTTTAAAACGAACTATAGTCATTCTTCATTTCATCTCCTTCTACTCAAGTGTATCATCTTCAACTCGCACTCTGGACTGTTTCTGCTATCTACCTGGGTTGTTTTTCCACAGTCTCCATAATCATAGCAGTAGTAGATGATAATAATACTATAAAACCAAATTCAAATTTAATAAACTTGCCCTTGGATGGATGGGTAGTACTTTGGTTCGTTTGGTCGTCGGTGCTCCATAGTTTCAAGTTTCCAGAGAGACGAGAGAGGAGGATTCAAGTACTCTTTCCCTCGACATTCGGAGGAGAGAAATCCAAAAGTGTTGAATACTTTATAATATGGAGCTTTTCGTTGCACTGCTGCCATCCCACTAGTTTCTCTTGTTAAGAGAGAAAGAGAGAAAGCGACTTTTCAAAGAGAAAGAGTATCATTACCCCTGAGTATTTTACATTTAAGTTTTGAAATGAGCTTGCATCGCAATCCGCAACTTGGTTTGGTCGTCAAGAAAGGGTGAAATGGACTGACTGACGTGACATAGCATGCTACAATACTCATCCAGCAGAGCAGAGGCAAAATATCTAACATCATCGTATAAATGCTAAAATCGAAGCACCAGTTGTACTTTCTGATTTTACAACTCCATTCAAACGGGTTGTTATCATCATCGCCATTATCGCGTTGGAAGATTTAACCGGATACACGCACCACCCTCCAACCAAGAGAAGATTCACAATATAACATTACAGGCTCGTAAACTAAATACTTTCAAAAGATTTGAAACGAGACTGACAGAATTGGTGTGTGGTGTTGGCAAAGTTGGCGTTTTGGACTATAAAAAATACGTTTCCCAAACCAAAAGGAAAGTGGAGAAAGTAAAGTGACTTGACAGACTTCTTCTTGAGGCGAACACAAATAAAATAAGTGACTGATACTTCTTTTCTGACAGCATAGACGGTTCAGTTCACTTGTTCGAATGTGATGTGAGACGGACATCCTGCTGCTTATTTTAAAGAGAGAACAAGTGTCGGATTTTCCTCAAATCCTTTTCACGCTGCGACTTTCTCTCTTTCAATAAAGAGGTGCTTGTGTAAAATCATGATGACTCTGAGCGTTGCTATTCCTGCACAGCTTTTGATTCCCGACAACTTGGTTTGAAAAGATGAACTGACTAACTTTCGTTAGCAACGAAGAAGAAACATTGTAAAGACTTAAATACTTAAGTTTTGTGGAACAAGACTCGAGGTTCATTCAATCCAACGGCGACTCTGCACGTTGCATACTTACATTTAAGGTAAGGAAATGTTTATTCAGATTGTAAAGGGCTGAGTGAATGGACGAAAGCAAGAGTCAAATAGAAATAGAAATTGATGAAAGGAAGTGGTTTGAATGCTTGTACAAGTACCTACATAGTTGGCAATATTGCCGTAAAATAAAATGGAAAGTGTTTTTGACTCAGATACTTGATGCTGGCTAACGACTTTGAGTTGACCACATCCACATGGACGGAAACCTTTACATGTTCAACGTTCATGATGCAGATGAGAGTGGTACATTCCTACCAAACAGTTCGATTCATTCTAACCACATGGAGAAAGTCAACGTGGTTGGTTTGACTTCCAACTCAAATAATTCTCAATGCATTCAACAATTTTATGGAGTTTATTGCTTAAACCTATTGCTTTTTTGTATTTGTCCAGCTATGGACTGATTCATGGTTTGAATTGTTACAAAATCCATTTAACCGGAATTTAAAAGACCATTCTGGATGGAAGTGTTGAGTGTTCAGTATTCATTCTGAGCTTGGAATAAGTAGGCTGAAGAAAGCAACAGAGGGATGAGGACATGTTGCAGTGCACCATGCCAAGATTCTCAGTCCTTTTTGACTCATAACTTTTGCTGCTCATTTTCTTTCTCTTGTTGCTTCTCTCTCCTTCTCTTTTACAGAAAGGAAGGAAGGAGTGATTGGCTTGGTTTTTAGAGAGGAATAGAGGGATGTAGGAGTGAGTATAGGGAATAAATGATGATATTTAATGCACCGTAGTGCTCTTCTCAACTTACAAAGCAAAGCATCAAAGTCGGGTCAGGTTTAGTTTTAGCTTGTCGAAGGGAAAGGTGGAAGAAAAGTTAATCCATCCATCTTCCTCAATCAGCCCAACCCCCTCCTTTCCTTTCCTTCCTCTACGATGGTGGCCAACCTGTTACGTCAACTGACTTTATTTACTTTTGCAATAAGGAATTAAGCACTCGCTCTCTTTTCCTGATGACAAGTACATCTCTACACCCGTGGCTAATGTTCAACGAAAAGGCAGCAATTATTGTTAATGCATTTGAAGGTTGTGAGACTCCTCTCCACCAAATCAGATACTTGTACCTCTTTAACACGGTACTTTAAATGATAAACGACTCTCGTAAATATGTTTCGTGTGTGTGCAACTAATACAAAATCCCTTTTTCTGGATGGATGAACTTTGGGTTATTTTTGAGTGGCAGCAGGCAGGCAAAATTATTCAAAAAGAGACGCTATAAATTCAGGAGTTAAGCAACAGGGAATGGAAAATGGTTCGAATGTTGCTTGGATACTTGAGACTTTTTGCTTATCAGAGTTAAAAGAGTGGAAAATGAGATGTTTCATAAATAAACAGACCCTGACTGAATCGAATAGATGATGCAAGACTTGTACATCATCGTAGCAACAACGACTTCAATTAAATTTGCTACATTCACTCACATTCCCTCATCATCAGTTGAGGAAGGAGAAAGAGAATCAGTCCAACTTCCTTCTTTCCTGTTTTATCAATCTACTATCCAAGTCTTCCTCTTACTTCCTGTGTTTGCCAGCAATTTTGAACTCACTCACAATCAGGACAGCGTGCAGATACTCCAAGATAGGGCCATCATGAATGAATTATAAACTTGAAAGCTGGTGTTCTGCAGTCCATTTAGAGAGAAGGGAGAGCAAAAGAGTAGACACAAAAATGGACGGATAGAAATAAAAGAAGGAAAATGGGTGAAAGCTGCTTCTGAGAGGGAGCCCTCATCCTTCTCCACCCATTCATTCATTCATCTCGTGCCTCCGAGTTTAAAATCAATCAGTATGCTTTCCCTAATCGATCTACCATTACAGCACTTTCTCCCTCTTCACTGTACTTCTTGCTTGCGTAGTTCTTTTGACAACAATGGAATCATTTGTTTTGCTTAAGTTGGCAATTGTAAGTCATTATCACCATTCCTTATGCTTGGAATATCAACTAGCTCGTCATCTGAAAACGAATGAAGGAAGGAAGGAGAAGGACGTCGTGCTTCCTGCTCCCTTTCTTTCCTTTTCTTTTCTATTTTCACACTTCGATAAATTATTTAAAAGTTTTTCCGGCGCTGAAGTGGTGCCGATTTTACAGTGTCACCGAGAGAGCCTTATTGTCAGTACGTGGCTGTGTGAACCTGCATAGTTCCATTAAAAGGACGGAAACTTCCACCGTGGAAGTCGTGGATAGATAGCTGGACCATAATTAGGAAATGGACCGTGAAAAGACGAACATTAGCCCCACGTTTTTTGAACTCAAAGACGCCATTACGAGTGATAGGGAACTGCAAATAGATTTTGTAAGTTCAATTGGTTTGCTTCGTCCTTTCTAAGTAAATTGGGCAAGTTTAAACCTAGCATGGCTGGTTGTACTTGGCTGGTTTAGTGGTAGAAAGAGAAAGTTGAATTTGAATTGGTTTAGGATTAGGTAATAAAACTCATTTTCCTTTCACTGGAAGGTTTGACAAAATCCAAATCCTGATCTTAAAATCAAAGGCGGCCTTTGGTTGTCATGTCATTCTTGGGCAGGTGGAGAGGACCATTTTATATTATTTTCTTCGTTTCAATGAAGGTGATACAAAACCAAAATTATCCGAAGAGCTTTCTCCGCTAAAACATTCTACTCCTATGCTTACTCCCGTCTGTAAAAAATAGCCGCAAACATGGGATACCCAAAGTGGGCGTTATCAATCATTCATTTGACATTTATAAAGCTATTGTAAACTACACCCTTGCCCGGATGTCTGTCTAATGTTCTACAATTGCACTGCTGCCATAGATGAAACACCAACAGATTTTTGTCACGGGGTTTATGGTAAGGTAATTTGTATAAATCGCCGTCGGGGCACAAAGGAAATCAGATAATGGAGGAGTAGTGAATATTTTATGACTCATTTTGAATTTCTTGCACCTTCCTCTCACATGTGTGCACTCTGCAGGGAGTGTACTTTCACCCTGATGACGCAAGTCGAGAGCTTTCACTTCTCCAGGCGAAAGGCCAAATTTGTACTGCTAAAAAGTCACTGAATGGATTCATGAAAGAGGGATGTTCTCTCTTTAATTTTTGAGCTTAAACTAAGATATCCAATGAGGAAGCTGTGTCTTCGAGAAGCAGGCTTGCAAGAAGTTAGATGCATCATCAGTATTTACGACAGGGCAAAATGTAGCGACCACTTGGACGAAAATCCATTTGATGAGGAACTGATAAACAGACAGACCACACAGTTTCAATGTCCCAATATGTCATGCCTATAACCACAATTTTGAAAAGACTTCCTTGTATCAAGTTTGCTTTAAGCAAAGTCAAGGGAAACAAGTAAAAGATTGGTTTTCCTTTCAATTTTTTTAGAACAAAAGGCTGTCACTGGGCCTTTCTTTGAACCTTTAGCAGAAGATCAGAAGCGTCAAAATCAATTTAACTTATCACATTTGCCCTGGCGCAATTTAATGCTTAAAGGACTTAAGCTCAGAATAATCAGTTAGGCTTTTAGTAAAATTATGACACGCCTGTTTTGACCTCTTTCCGATGTTCAAGTGGCGTATCGTATCACCAGGAAGGAATCAGCGAGGACAAAAGTGACACGTGTATGCGGTTAGAGTATATTTCTAGGATTTATTATGCATTCGTGCAGTTCCGTTCTCCACTACGACAATCTGTCAGTATCCTATAACGTTTCACTGCGACCCTCATCCACTTCAACTTGTAGTTGGTTTTCACATCAACATCATCATTGTTGTTGTTAAGTCTGTCGGAGAAAGCAAATCAGAAATTGTCTTTATTTTCTGGGACCAAATTGCATGTCTTGCAAAACAACAACTCTTCCATCAGCGTGAAGATTTGAATGGCTCTTTTGTTTGTTCTTTATAGAAGTCATGGATCACAATGGAGTAACCTTCACCTTCCTAATTTTGCTGGGACTGACGTCCGCCCTTGGGTTCGTGTACTTGCTCTACCACTGCTACCGGAGAAGAAACCGACTGAGCGCTGACGATGAAGAAAGTTTACAAGGTATTTTGACTGACGGAACAAGCGGACCCAGGGACACTGCTGCAAAGAGCTACAATGGTTTCCTGAGCATTAAAACTCCACTTGGGTCAAGGTAAGTTGGTTGTGGTTTCCGTATCATATTTCTTTTTGTCATTATAAATTACACCGGCCTCTTATGTATGCCATGCATGTAATTTTAATTACACTCACTCAAGCTTTTGATTCTCTTCTACCCCTACTCCACAATATTATGTATACCTAAATGCATCTTCACCCTGCCTTAATCAAGCTATAAAAGTAAGGATAATTAAAAGGCTAAGGTTTGCATGCTGAGCAACAAACTTTCGATTTGCATGATGAGTGTAAGGATTTAGTGCAAAGTTTGACATTGGCATTTACCCTCTGCTTTCTGTTTGTCTTCAACAATTACAACATATAAACTGCGCTTACGCAGCTCACTTTGTGAAGCAACCGGCCCTTGGCTGACTTGGTGCTTTAGAAGGATGTTATATAATTAAGTAGAATTCAGTCGGAGACAGCGCTTTTGAATCTTTGATGTTTTAAATAAAGCATAAGCTACCTGGCCCGAAGACAGGAGAAGAAATTATTGATATTGCCACTCTGCAAGGTAAGTGTTTTGAGGAGGGGATGTCGAAAGAAAGGAAAGAGGAAAGGTCTTGCCTATGCCCTTCTCCAAAAACTCATTTCCTTCCAAAATCTCAATTGGTAAAAGTTAAATATTGTTTTACCACCGCAACTTTTCATAACAAAAACCAAACAGACGGAGACCACAAAAACCCTTACCAATTAATGCTGCTTTTTAGATAGATAGTAGATCAATTAAAGGAAGACACGCCACGTCACCCAAGGCTATGTGGTTCGTGTTTCCTTGTTAAATTTGAATTTTCCCTTGCATTCACACTAGGAACTAGATTCGTACGTTCGAAAGGGATCACGAATTTTTTTACATTAAACGTAAAGTACCACAATTACGTCAATATTTGGTCTGACGTATTGATTAACTTGGAGTCACAGTTGTTGTGTACAGTGAAGTTTAAATGAAGAAACGGACTGAAAAGTTCGTATGGACAAAAACAAAACGGGAACGATGTAAATTTTCTCCAGCAATTCAGGGCATTAATACAGCAATGAAAAGTTATGTAAATGAGGCAAATTGTCTCCTCCATTCAAGTCAAATTCAGACACGAACAAGTGGCTTGAAGAGAAGTTGTTAACAGAGTCCTATTCATTGGAAATTAAACACATTCATTCGAAGGGAAAAGAGAGAAAGTTGAGATGATGGTGATGAGCTATGCTCGTTTCGGATTTTATGAATGCAACGCCATCATGGAGGAAGGGGCAGAATAATGGCTTCCAACTTTCTCCAAGAACTTTGATGCACTCTCGCCTTGATGTCCTTACGTGCCTTGTTCCACACTTTATCCCCAATTTCCTTCCACCCGCTCAAGGATACACTCGTGCTCGTGGTCATAGACGTGCTCCATCCAAACCAAGCAAACCAGGTCCAGGCAGATAGATGTCCCAGAGGCCCAGTTGTAATATCCTAAAGTTGGAGTTGCAAAGAGACAGCATTGATTTTCCGTCTCATTCTTTTCTTCTTAGAAAGAAAGACTTTCTTCACGTTCCAAGAGGCACAAAAAAATGTGTCTGTTGTCTTAGCTTAACGAGGATGGGTGGAAGAAAAGGGGTACTTCATCCAAGCCACAGCACTGTTTTGCTCGACATGACATTTCAACGTCCTCTTATCCATTCCATCTCTTTCCTTCTTAATCTTAGTATTCTGGAAAAGTAAAAAATGCTGAATTTTAATGTAATTTTATGTAACTAATCCTATTTGTCATGCACTTTGTTGTTTGTATAATGTCCCATTTCCTCTCGTCTCGTAGTTAAGTTAGGTAAGCTACTATCTGTTAACCAAGTTTCTTTCCGCCTTGCTTCGCTGACTGAGTCCTCTTTTGTCTTGTGGGATAATGCCGTGACACTTCTTATAAAAACCAGGTTTGACAGGAAGGCGGATAAAACAAAAGTGGAAAACTATGTTGCTTGTTAACTTGCATAAAAAGTATGGATCCTTAAAAGGTGTTCATACTTGTACCGGTAGAATTACTCGGTCCAACTTTGTTCCTACTTCTTGCTTGACCTTCCTACTTCTTGGTTCAACTTTTAACTCAGCACCTAGGACCAGGTACACGAGAGGAGTACATTGTTTTAATAAGCACCCTTGTAATGCTACTTGTATGGTACAATACCATGTACAAAGTTCGCAAAGGTGAAGCAGCGTTTTTTATAAGTCCCAGTGGAAATAAGTTAGGCAATTTCGGGGTGGTATATGCTAAAACGATGTACCTTTGACTTTACTGCATGTATCGAGTTAAGGATAGAGAGAGAGACGGAATATCATGACATGACATGACTTTCTTGTAACCTGAAGTTGGATACTCCATACTTCTTTGGCTATCAGGCCAAACTTTGTAAGTAAAAAGTATAATTCAGTACGACCGTATACTTAAGTATGTATCAGTGCCCTAAAGAACATTTTCCACTTTTGCTCCTTGGACCTTGGGTAGCAACTTATGGTTGAGTCCGTATTGCATTGCATACATTACATTATGCTGCACACGAACCAACTTCTGCCATTCTGCAAAGAGACTTCACATCTTCCAAAGTCACTTAACTGTGACTTTCCTTCACGTAGCAGCAGCGAGTCGCTCTTTTATGCTCAATTCACAATTGACCGACCAGAGGACGGACTGACCCTAGCAAAGTGTCAGTCTTCTGCCTCGCCTGCCTGGTTTTGTCTGGTCAAGACGTTGCAAGTTATAAACAAGTCCAAGTTGTGGACATCGGTTACAGAGGTTCAAATTAAATTGGTGGACCTTTCCTGGGTGAAAGTGACACTTTGACATACGAAAATAGAAAGTGGACGTTTCCATTTCACCCTTTCAAAATAAGCAAATACTTGAACTTTGTCAAGTGCTTTTTTGTGTGACCCATTTCCATATTTTTTCCCTTGCCTCCCTGCCATAAGCAAGTCAAGTTTTGGTTTCTTCAAACCAACTTAGTTCCCTCCCACTACACAATAATGCTTTTTTTATATTGCAAGTTAAGTTATTCGGGGATGGACGGCAGGCCGTAATGTCAGGAAAACTTTTCCAAAATGATGGTGGACTGTGTGGTTGGTGAGAGTGAGATGGTGGTTGAAGGGCAGGGAAAGAAAGTTTTTCTTCTCGACAGGATGGTCAGGAAAAGTGGAGAGAGGAGAAAGAAAAAAGAGAGCCGCTTGCTCCCTTTTAATGGGAATGAGGACAATGAAACGAATGTGCGATTTCCGTTCCTTTTAAAAAATTGGCTATCGAAGAAAACGAAATCGAAGCCCAATCCATGAAAGTGAACAAATTTTTATGTACATTATAGATTATGACACTTCTTTCCCTTCCACTCACTCTGCTTTCACTTGTCATGTTCGGTCGTATGATTAGTAATTCCCTCAGGTTTTCATCGCTTGGAATGACCGGACTTGGTTGGTGGTGTTTGGTTGGATCGGATTTAGTTGGGGATGTCGCCAAAGTCCCTTAGCTGTCGAGTGTAGTCTAGTGTGACGATATATGAGTAAGTAAGACGTACCCTCAGGCATGCCACTCACTCCACTCAGTCACTGGGTAAGAAGAGTCAAGCAAAACTGTAAAAAATCGTTACAAAATTCTGCGACCTTGCCAACACTATAAGAGGTAGTGGTGGTGGTGGTGGTGGGAGAAGGGAGAGAGGAGAGAAAGTTACTTTCACTCCTGCGGAGGTAGAGGGACTTGACTCACTTAATATATCTCTTAACTTCTCGCCCGTTTATACGTATGCACCTTCCACTCACTCACCTCTTTTGGCATGCTTTGGTTTCGTCGTAGTCAATTTTTAGGTCAGATGGATTAAGCAGCAGTCCTGTTGAAAACAAGAAGATTCGTTCCCTGAGTGTGCTTACATACACTCATGCATTATTTCCATTTTATTCCCTTCATTCCTTTTCCATCATGGCTAAAATTAGAATTAGAAAGAATTGACCCTTTTAGTTTAGCTTTGGGACGAGGAAAACTCGATTCTATTTGCTAAATTTTTAATCAAACCTTAGAGAGAGAGGCTGGCGTAGAAAGGAAAGAGAGAGAGAGAGTTGAAGAGGAGGGGAAATAAAATCTTCTTCAGAGGATTAACTCAAGCCTGTGGTATTAGGATTACACGAATGACTGCTCACTTACTTTTACTTTACTTCACATTTCTTCCTTGCTTGTGGTGTTCTCATGCTGGTGGTTATTATTGCTTTTATCCTCTTTGTACCACATTTAATGTATGAGTGAATATTGGCCATACACAACAAGGGCGAGAGGAGAAAAGTTGATCCATTCAACTCTTGCAAAAGCCAACTTCTATTTATTTGAACCCTTGGGTTGAATTGGATTATCAAAGTTTGATTAGTTTAAGTATTTTCCTCCCTGTCTACATTCTGAACAAACTTTGAACACGAGAGAGGAGAAATTACAAAGTAAGCAATTTCATATATACAACATCTTCAAACTTGGTTGGTCCGTCCGTCCCTTTCATTTCGTTTCATGTCAAACAGGGAGTTTGTTTTTTTCTTTCTGGAGAGTCGTAAAAAAAGATTTTAGTCAAATTAGAGATTTAAAAGGATTGAGATAGACGGAAACAAGAAGCCATAAAATAAAATGTGATGCATGTAAATCAGAGAATAAAAGCAAAGTAAAAGTACGTAAACAGGCAGTTCTACTAGTTTAGTTTGGTTGACTGTGTGGTTTGGTTTGTTGTATGTGTATCGTATCAAATCGTTTCGTAATGGCATCTAATCTATCCATAATACCAATGCTTTCTCTTCCTCTCTTCTTTCTTTCCTTCCTGCCTGCGATGTTATTTTCCCCCTTTGCCAACCTTTCAGATTTTTTGAGAAGAAGAGAAGCTAATAAGACTTTTAAAGTGCAAAGTAATGGGAAGTAGCGCGACACATACATTAATCGTTAGTGTTATTTACCTCCTTCAGTTGGGACAAATCTACCTAAGTTAGAAATCTCAACGTGCCCCAAACTGACAATGACTAAAGTTATAGACTTTTATAGGTTCC
>JAQIWU010001172.1:0-18235 GCA_034696445.1 Isotomiella minor
TCTCACTTATCAAAGCTCCATCTTATGCACTTGCTGTCACTTCTAGGGAGAGGTGTTTCTTTTATTTGAAGTTCCCAGACCCAATTCCACACCCACCGATAAGGGAGGCAGTTAGTTTGGTCTGGCGGTGGTGGTGGAGGCGGTGGCGGTGGGGCACGGGTGGTGGTGGTGGTGGTAGCGCTGTCTCTGTCGTCCCCGGAAGGAAGGCATGACACTGCCTGCCGTGTTTGAAGTGTCATCATCATCGAATAATAATAATTCGTCATCTTACTTGACCTCCATCGTCATGGCATCATCAGCAACACCTGCAGTAGTGCCGGCAGCGCCGTCCCCAGGGCCAGAGGAAGACTTGTTTCACGTGAATGCGTTGAAGTGGTTTTTTGATAGAAATGGATTGATCGATACTCCTAGTCGCAGAGGAGGGATTGACTATGAGAAGGAGCTCAACTATCGACAAAGTGCGGCTACGTTTATTCAGGAGATGGGTCAGAAGTTGAAAGTGTAAGTGATTATTATTAAGTTTCTAGTTTGTCATGATGAATTAATGAATGTTTATTTTCATATTTTAGCAATCAACTCTGCAACAACACCGCCATTGTCTATATGAATCGGTTTTACATGTTCCATTCATTCAAGGCATTCCATCGTAATGCAATTTCAATCGCTGCAATTTTTCTTGCCGCAAAGGTCAGGGTTGTTCTTAATGAAAGGCTTGTTTTTTAAAACTAGTTTTATATTTTTAGGTGGAGGAGCAGCCAAGAAAGTTGGATCATGTGGTCAAAGTTGCTCACTATATACAGTTTAGAAATGAACCAATGATCGACAGCAAGTCAGAGGTTTGTGTTGTTTTTGAATTATGACAGTATTTCAGAGATGATTACTTAAGTCTTTTTTTTTAAATATAGATTTATCAGCAACTCTGTTCAGAACTGGTGGTGAATGAAAGTATTCTACTTCAGACTCTTGGCTTTCATCTAGCTATTGACCATCCTCATACGCATATTATCAAGTGCTGTCAGCTTGTGAGAGGTAAGATCAAATTGAATCAAGCAAAAATTCAATTATGGATGTTGAATTACAAATTAAACTGAATTTTTGGTTTTTCTTACGACATTTTATCTTTGTTACATTTCAGCCAGCAAAGATTTAGGCCAAGTGTCTTACTTATTGGCTACAAATATGTAAGTGAGGATTATATTAATCTTCCTCACTGTATTTGGATTTATCAATGGAGAAACTTCGATTTTTTTAGCTTGCACCTGACAACGATGTGTGTTCAGTATAGATCCACGCTTGTTGCGGCGCTGGCTATTCATGTGGCTTGCAAATGGTCAGGGTGGCAGGTAAATAAAATAATATTTGATTTTACGTTTGTAGTGTCGTTAGTTTGAACATAATATTAATTAACGCTGATGTTTTTGCAGATACCACGTTCAAAAGAGGGAAAAGACTGGTGGAATTATGTAGATGAAGCCTGTACATACCAAGAATTAGAAGAATTGACCAAGGAGTACTTAGATATATACAACAAGGCTCCTCCGAGACTGAAACTTAAGCATCAGAATTTTTCAAGTATGAAATCCTCATCATCTACCTCTTCTGCATCAACCACTGGCAGGATGATGCCTTCATTGCCTCCTTTAGATAGTATTGGCTCTGGCGGCGGTCCAAGCGTTAGTTCTTCTTCTGGGACTGGATCCTCACAAATTCCTAAACAACCTTCCTCCTTGAACTCTAATTCACTATCGGTGCCGAACCAAAGATCGACATCCAGATCCCCATCTCCGAAACGGTATGAAATGAAATGAAATACAATAATCTGTCAATGCATTTCGAAATATTTAGCTGCTTACTTAATTACACTTGATTATACTAGGGTGCGGGTAGAGAAACCAAGAGAAGGCTATCACCCACTTCAAGGTGCTGATACACATCATCGTTCTCATTCTTCTTCAGCAAGCGGCATTCATGGTACTTCATCGTCTGCTAATGGAGCAATTCCACACTCTGGGACCAGCGGACCACAGACTCATCCACCGTCTCACACTCATCCTTCAAGTGCTACAAATGCTGCACATCATCGCCCATCATCAACTGGAGGGGTAGAACGTCAAAAGGCCCACCATCCTCCCCCACCGGGCCATCATCTTCACCACCATGCCCAACAACATGGAGTTAAGCATCCTCATCCAGAGTTGAAACATAAGGTCCCGGGCCAACCTGGTATGTTAACTTAGCACTTTAGTATTATTTATCATGCAGAAGCAGTGATTGTCTTTGCCTTTCAAATAGCTAATCAAAAAATTTAATGTATTATAGGACATCCAGGTTTACAGCCAGGGAAACATGGAGCACCTCCTATTCCCTCAAAACCACACCATGCTCCTCCTTCATCTCGCTCACAGCAATCATCGTCCATGGCAGTGAAGCATCCTCATTTAAATCATGCCCAGAAAGAACATCATCATCAGCAGCAGCATTCCACTCAACATCTGCAAAATCAACAACCATCGTCTGCGTCTCTGTCTCAGTCACAACAACAACAATCTTCTTATGCCTCGTCGCATTTACAACCAATTCCAAAGAAGCCTCCTCCGCCATTTCCTCCGCCTTCTGCCTTGTCAAAACAACCTGGTGCTGCTCCACATACACATATATCAAGTCATTCCAGTAGCGGTGGGAGCGCTGTTGGAACTCATCATGTAACAAAACCTAATCCGAATCCCCCTCATTTAGTAGCGTCGGTTCCTCCTACTTCATCAACAATATCGGCTACTGGCGGTGGCCCTCGTCCCTACCACTCTTCTTCCCATGCACGAGACTATAAACCAAGCATTTCTAATATGCCTGCCTTAGCACCTGATGTGCTTCAACAACAACAACAGAAGCATCTTTATCAGCAACAACAACAACAACAAGGACTCCATCACACCCAAATGAAACAGGAGATGGGTTCACTTGGTTCTCAGGGAACCAGGCATGCGCCTCCAATTAAAGTTGAACCTCCTGCACAGATGCATCAAATTAGGCAAGAGTCAAACATTAAAATGGAACAACCGGGTGTCAAAATGGAGCTCCAGCAAATTAAAAGTAGGCAAGAGCCACTGCCCATACCGCCGCTACAACCTCTTCCGTCGGCATCAATTAAGAAAGAAGAAGGAAGTGAAGAGGACACTGATAGCAGTAAAAAAGAAAAGAAGAAGGAGCACAAAGAAAAAAAGAAGCACAAGAAAGACAAACATAAGGAGAAGCATAAGGACAAGGATGGTAGTGATGTTGATGGTAGTGGTAAAAAGAAGAAAAAGAAGAAGGACAAGGACCGTGATAGGGAGCATAGATCAAGTCATCATCATCGTCATGCTGAAGATATTACGAATCCTCCATCCTCAGTAGAGTCTGGCTCCAGCTCTTCTGTACAAGGATCAGGATCAGGACTGAAGATTAAGCTCAGTATGAAAAAGTTAAATCAGTAGATCTAATAAGTAAATTACGCATTATTTCCGTTTTCTGGCTAATAGAAGTAAATATAGCATCTAAGTCTCGTCTCTTTTGATAGTTTAGTTATCTCTACGACAACTTTCCTAGATGATTGATTAGACATAAATTGAAATTCCAGTGAGAAGGTATGTAGGATAGGCGGCAAGAGGCAAAGCTATTGTAATTAGTTGTATAATGTATAATTCATGCATTCTTGCAACCCTGTTTAGTATTTTGCACAGTTTACACACTTAATGGATTAACTGTAATATCAAACGGTTGGAATGAAATGAAACTGGTTTTCACGCTTATATTACATGTAATGGATAAGTAGAAAGAAGGGTTGTTTCTTGAAAGACTTTGATAATCTGAGTACCAAGTATTTGCAGCAAAAATTAATTGTTGATCGTCATTATGCCTCCTAAATTGTTGTCATTGTTGTTGTATATCTATCAGCATTGATTGTTACAGTCCGGAGAAGAGTCAAAACACTTGTTGGACTGGATGGAAATTGATTAGATAGAAAATTATAAAACGGAAATAAAAAATATGTGAAAAATTGAAATGTCTTTTGTTTTATATTTCATTCGTCATGTACTTTATATTAACGTGTGTTCAAGACTATTCTATTTAGGGAACTGTTATTGTTTACCATCACATAGCTTGGTTTCCTTCCGTCCGGTGGTCCCATGAGTGACAAGGACAGACAACCATTGTTAGGACTATAGCTGCGTCATTATTGTTGTACGAAAAGGAAAATTTATTAGGCTGGTGTAAACATATAAACAAGTGGACGCGACACACAGGTTAAATAACAATTGGCGATCTATTAATTACCACCACTACTAGCCTAAAGTCACGACAACTCTTGCTCTATGACGTAATAATTGCCTAATTTAATTAGCTGACTGCACAACAAAAATATGCATACATGACCCTTGATGTTTACCACACAGTCCAAGTGCAGTGTCGTCTCATTATTGAGATGAATCAAAAGTTGATTTTTTGCATATAAAGGTGGCTTGACAAGAGGTTGGTCAATTAGTGTGGAAAAGCAAACACAAGTGCAAACTACAACTTTTTTAAAATCTTATAAGCTCTCAGTCATCCAATTAAGCAATTAGCCAGGATATCAATTTCAATTTGTTGTCGTTAACATAACAACACACAAAGCACATTCATTAGAAAATGCCCGTCTCACAATTCCCCACCGGTGCTGGCTGGTGCTGGAGCACCATTGCTACTTTACTGATTGTCCTCATCGTCAACAGCGTCAACTCCATGCCAATGTCAGAGTCAATATCACAATCGAGTAGTTCAGGTAATTTTTTAACTGACTATTGAATTGAAGGTTTTGAAAACGAAATACAATTCCATTGTACATAGTGGATGACATGGCATTACACATTCAAGTCAAGAGGGACGCCGATCCAGAGCCCACGAGCAGTTGCAGATACTCCAACGGTCATTACACTTGTTCCTCAGGGATTAAGTGGATTGATCCTGAACCCAGTGACCCCTCATCGACCGAGAAGAAAAGAACAATGAGAACCTTGATGAGGGTCCGAAGAAGTCCGCAACGGGGCCACTACTACCCCACTGATTATGAGTTGTGGAGATCAAAACATTGTTTTGGACCAATTTGCTGGAGAAAATTCCAAACTTGGTAATTTACTCTGAGGTTGGAGTTCGTTCAGTTATCCACCGTCATGCCAAATATACAAAACGCTGCTCTTGTGATAATAAATATAGAGAACGTCCCACATACGAAGTCACTTTTGAATTTTTTGATTTATTCAAAAACAAGTGAACCAGAACCAAAACTGTAATAACTCTTTTTACACTACACATATGTAGTAATTAGTTAAATACCTAACCAGCACTTAAGGGAAGGGCACAACCATGTTAATTGTTCAAAGTCAATATTAAACCAATTTCCACTTCATCGAATGCCAAATTGTCTTTACAATAGCAAACTGGGCAATGCAATCCGTCTATCATTTGGTAAGTTCAAATTGAAAAACCCGTGATTCAGGAGTGTCCCGTTCCCGTTGGATACATCCACATAACGATAGTGTGGGAGTTGGAACATATCTCACTGAATGTCAAAACATTTCAGTATTGTTTATTTACTTATCAAAACTTGGATGATTTAGAGCAAAAATGTCCCATGTCCTACTTGTATGCGTCAATCAAACTTTATAGTAAGTTTCTCTCTTGCACATCATCAGCCTCCGTCTTCGGCTTCAGTGCATTCCTAATTTTTAACACTTACGCAAGTCACTCAAAAAACTATAACCCAATTTTCCGGTAATCAAACACCAATGGCATTTACAGAAATATATAAGTAATAAATTTTTGCCGAATGTATAGATTTTACGATGGCAACAGGAGGAATCCCCCACACCAAATGGATACTGACCATAAAGTTTTATGGAACCAGCACAAGTCGAATTGAACGTGAGTTAGAGTACATCAAATGGAACAAGTTTGATGGATTAGCAAACACGTATGGGAAAGAATTTCCTCAAGAAAGTTTCTCAGAAGAGGTCAACCTACTGAAGCGATCTTTGTCAAAATTGGGAAAGTCTCAAGTTGGTTCGGAAGTCAAGTGCATGATTACCCCTTATCATCATGATGAAGGGAAGTTCTTCTGCCAAGCTGGCTTATTGTCTCACTCAATCCCAACCCCATCATCCGAAGGAGTACAACTTGTCTGGATGAAATTTCCTGAATGAGGATATTCAGTGCTATAAAATGGCCAAATTTATGAGCCTATAATTTATTAAAACATAATTTGCCTCACTCGCGTTACAATGGTTTGTTCTTTGTACTTGACTCTTTGCTTCATTATCATTGGCTTTATATACCTTCGATGTTAATTATTTGAGAGTCAACAATGTCCTAAAAGCACCTCTGGTCAGACCCTTGAGAAATTTGAGAACACTGATAGGCTTCAAACGCATGTAGTTTGAGTACTCAATTGCAAATTGGCGACAATTCCTCTTCCATTTCCCAAAGTACTTTTGTTGCATCCCATTCCCACACTTCATTTGCCTCCATGTCCTCCGATTCTTTCTACAGTTCGAGTAAAATCTGGCTGAAAATTCTAAAATGGACAACCACACTAGCGGAGGACCGATGAACAAATCACCGATTAAGCCCCCGGAGAGAAGATCAAGTTTGTTCCAATGGAACGCTAGAGTGTACAAGCAGAAAAATGTAAGGTGCATAACATAAACCTGCAGAGCTGGAATTAAGGTAAAGAATGTTGAACTGAATTTCTTATGCAGCAATTGTAACGCCCGATATTCGATGATGAAATTGAACAGGCGTCGAAATTCGGAGGAAAATTGATGCTTGGATGGGTGTAGGTTGAAATTGTGTTCTCCGATTGCTACAATGATTAACAGTGCTGAAAACAGATTTACAATTCCGCCATTAATTGTTGAGCGTATTTTTGGCTTACCGAAATATAGGCAGATCCAGATGCAGAAGACGGCAGCAATAAGTACCGATATTACCACGTGGTAGGCATAACTTAGAAAGCATATCGAAAGAACAGTTTTGTCCTCCTGTAGGTTTCTTGGGAGTAGCATGATCCAATGTACTTTTGCTGGAAAGAATACAAATATTGCGCAAGTTGCCCAGAATGCAGCAAAGTATGCGACAAATAGAGTGAAGTAAATTATGGATTCCATGTAGGACCTCGTCACCTTGGGGTTGACTCCAGGCTTCAACCATAAATCTACAAAAGCAGGGAGTAAAGATAGAAAGACAGTTTTCCTTTTACGAGCTTTTTACCTTCAACTCGTTGCGCGTAAATGACAAGGGAATTCATTGTTGATTCAATGTCTTCACACTTTGACGCCATCAAACCGAAAAAGAATGAAAGAAACCAATGCGTCCAATTTAAGACGTAAAAAACGTGGAAGGAAATCGTATGGTCATGCTCCAACTTCATCTCAATCATTTCCCCAGATGCAATGATCACTTCAGCAAAGAAATAGATGGTCACCACTCGACACCACAGTTTGGTCAATGGGGTACAGTAATATCGCTTTCGGATCGGATCAAATCGAACGGAACTTGCCCCGAGTAGACAAGCAAGGGACACTGTAACATCAAGGAGAAGGTAGACTTTTTTCGAATACATGCTGAAGAATGGCTTGAGTCCATGCTAACCGAACGCGTACAGAGTGTCAGACAGAACAGAATGCTTGGGTTCGAAAAGATTCCAGAACCGGGATGTTTTTGTGCTTATCGATTGATCATAAAATTACACACAAACCTTCGGCCGAAATTGGTTACAGTAAACGTTTAGCCTTTAGCGGACTGCATATACGCAGTGGGCAATTAGGTAATCAGACTTTAAAATTGCATGGCACTCATCACAAGTCATAATTTGGCAATGCAAAATGAGATACCCGTGCCGGTTTTACACAAATTGATGAGCAGAGTCACCCATTCAAGTACTGTGATTAAATTAGCATTTGACAGTCATTATAGAGGCGTGGTACGCATATTACGTACTCCTATTTTATTTTTCATTTGCATTGCGTTGTTTTTCAATGCAGAAAAGCTTTTGAATTATCTGAAGGTCGATACGTAGCGTACAATACATTATACACTATACTTTTTTCAAAATCAGATTAGAATTCGATGATTGCTAAGACATTGAGTAGCATTATCACTTTAGGTACATCTCATTGCTGAGCTAAAGAGTTGGAGAGTTCGTCTCAAATTATGTTTTCAATGCAATTTAGGAGTTGTCCGCAGATTGAAATTGCAAAATGATGACAAAATAGGTTGTGATGACTGATGCGATCTACAAAACATATCAGTTAAGAGACGCACGCACATGCCAATGTTACAATAACAGTCTTACCGACACAATGAATTGGAGGTCCAGTTTGAACACCGAATTTCCAATGGTCAAAGGACTGCTCTGAATGTAACCAGTCATAAAATAGCAGGCGGACTAAAGAAACCATAATAAATACTGCTGTAACGACTGCAACAATTAACCAAAAGTACATACCCTATTGCAATTATTGGTCTGTTCGTTATTGCACAAACCCAATGTCTCACGTTGCCTCCGTTCGGTTTTACCAACATCCATCCAATTTGCCTCATTTGCATTCAGGAATGTCAAACTCCTTCCTAACAACTTATTCTTTGTCATCATTTCTGATGATAGCCATGCAGTCATGACAAGAGGACTGGCAATCAAAATAATATCCAAGAAAGTCATAATGAAGAAAGCAGTTCCAGTTTCCGCATCGATTTGTGGCAGAAAATGGGAAATAAAGTAGCCATTGGAAAGGATTCTTGCAAAAATGTGTATCACGTCCAGTACTAATCTAGTACCAAAAAATTTGTTGAACTCCAGCACACTTTTATCCAATAGTTGATAAGTGTTCAAAATCTGTTTGATCTCCTTAGCATCAGCAGCATCCTCGTCGTCAAGACACTTCAACCATGACTTGAGACACTTATGATAGGTCCATAGGATTGGAATGATCAGATACAGTGAAAAAAATAGAGTCTTTTGGGAGAAGGAAAAAAGGAGCAACACGGATTGGGGGGACTGGGAAGCGTTGTCCATCCGTATATTTCCATCCCGCTGTTGGTAACCACGACGAGGGATGCCACGATGAAGTGGATGGCAAATGAAATTTGCAGAATTTTATGATGATGCATTCTGTAACCATCATCGTTGAGTTTGCAAAAGTTTTTCCAAAATTCCACAAATTCCTTGCGATGGAGAAAAAAGACGATTCTTGAGAGGAGGGGGCAAAGGGCGTTGCAGATGATGTAGAATATGTTCACCATGCGAAATGTATTTCTTCCCCGTCGATTGAGTTTCATCGAAAGTTCATCAGTGAGTCCACTTCCCACTTTGAGAGTGAAGATGGGAAATATTGTGATGACGGCAGTGACGAATAGTATGACGACCTGAGGGGAACAGGGGTCGGCTAAAGTGATGCAAACATTTGAGCTGTTCACATTTGTTGTGTCGTCTTCTGCTGTCCCCTCAACCTTAGTCACCTTCAACGGGAAGAGGCCCAAGGATTGTGTTATCCTAAGTACGTAGGTGAAAATGGAATTGCCATTAGCTTTGGGAATGGTTGTGGTTGTAATCTGTTGCGTTTGGGATTTGGGAGGTGTAAACTGAGCAAAAGATAGGTCCATCTTCCCAACCTTTGCGACTGTATTGATTGTCGTAGAAGCCAAGAGGTAACTGTTTCGAACGTAGGAGCATAAAGCTATATTGCAATGCAATATTATAGTCCCCGTGGAAGGTGATTAATCATCTAATGATATCGATTAATAGACATAAAATGAATTTCTTCTCTCTGAACCACGCCCAGAAGTAATACGATTTACACCATGAAGAGTTCATCCAATAACGCTATTCTGGTGTTTGCACATTTTAATCGAAACCTATAATTGGAATGTTCTCCATGGACATTTTCTTAAGTTGGATGGCTTTTTTTGTCAACCTGGACAGTTTAACAGAGGTACATATTACATTTTCATGTCATCTACGAATTGTCTGTAGATTGAAACTGCAAAATGATGACGAAATAAGTGGTGACGGCAGATGTGATCTGCAAACCAAAGACATTACAATGACATTATAAGCATTTTTCATTCGTACCGAGACAATGAATTGGAGGTTCAAGTCAAACACCGAGTTTCCAATGGACAATGGGCTGCTCTGAATGTAACCAGCCATAACGCTGACAGACTAAAATAGGTGAATCATTATGAATATTCAATGTATAACAGTGTATAATGTATACCTCGTCATCATTAGCACGAAACTTATTGCTGTACAAATGTAATGCCTTGATATACCCACGTTCCAGTTCTCCCTCAGCAGCAATATCCCAATTCCTGTTGTTTGAATGAAGAAATGCCAAACCCCTTCCGACCAATCTGCTCTTCGCAGACATTTCAGTTGACAGCCATGCAATCGTGACAAGAGGAGCCACGTTCAAAAAGATATCCAGCAACATTATAAAGCCGTACAAAACTCCATTTCCGCCTTCGATATGTGGTAAGAACTGGGACAAAAAGTAGCCATCGGAAAGGGTTCGTGAAAAGATGTGTATGACGTCCAACACCAATCTCCAACCGAAGAAACTGTTGAAATCCAGGACACCATTGTCCAATTGTTGATAAGATTTTAAAATCTTCTTGACCCCTTGAGGATCTTCATTTAGACGTTTCAAACATGCTTTGAGGCATTGATGGTAGGTCCAGAGGATTGGAATGATGAAGTACGATGAGCAAAATAGTGTCGTTTGTGAGTAGGTGATGCAAGTGCCCATCCCTAAAAGTGCAAGTCGGATTGGCGAACCGGGAAAAATGGTCAATATGCCATATGTTTCAAAGCCAGCGTTGATAAGTAAGACACTTGCAGCCATGAAGATATGGATTGCAATTGCAATCTGCAGGATTTTATAATCAATCCTGCAACACTCTGTGAGCTTACAAAAGTTTTTCCAAAATTCCACAAATTTCTTGCGATGGAGAAAAAAGTCAATCCTTGAGAGGAGAGGGCAGAGGACGTTGCAAACTACGTTGAACACGTTCACCATTCGAAATATATTTTTCCCCTGCCTGAAATCCGATGGAATTTCTGAAGTGACTTCGATTCCTAGTTTGATAGTGTAGACAGGGAAGATTGTAACAAATGCAGTGACGAATGCAAGGATGACTTGAGGGGACCAGAAGGTGGCTAGACTGACGCTAATATTTGAGTTTTTCTTGGTTGCGTCGTCTCCCGTTCCCCCTTTGGTCACTTTCAAAGGGAACAGGCCCAAAGGTTGTGATATCCGAAACACAAAGGTGAATATTGATAGACTATTAGGCTTGGTCATGGTTGTAGTAAGTGTCTGTTTGGATTGAAGTTTAAAGTAATTTGGGGGTATGGTAAAGGGATCCCAGGGAAGGCTTAAGTCAGAAACTTTTTTATGCATTTTAAGAAAGTGAAAGATTGTGCACCAACTCTTTGAAACTCAAGGACAAATGGCGTCTCCGAGAAAAGTTAATTCATCATTTAATGGGATTCTTGAATTGTCACAAAACCAATTTCTCATCTTAGTCTGGATTACACCCAAAACTAATGTTATTAGAATATTATGTAAGGAGTTCAAATGAAGATAGCTGTTATACAATCTATGATCGATCAAATATACCTACTGGCAGTAGGCTACTGCTTTGTTGGTTGTAGTTGTAGATTTATACCTGGGGCCAATTGAGACATTCCAACGTAGGTACGTTCCAACCTTATCCAAAGTCTGATACAACCTTACCTTGACGTTTCTGCTTCACACAATTAGCTGGCGAAAGTCGTTAATGAATTCATGATTTGTCTGTGGATTGAAACTGCAAAATGATGACAAAATATGTTGTGATGGCAGATGTGATCTATACAAAATCTAAATTAATGTCAAAACCTTTTGCAGCCATTTCTATGCGTGCGTACCGATACAATCAACTGGAGATTGAGGTTGAAGACCGAGTTTCCAATGTGCAATGGACTGCTCTGGATATAACCAGTCATTACATTGACAGGCTGAAAATGTAACCAAATTTTCACGCATTGATTCAACCAATGGACGGCAAAATACCTCGTAATCTTGGGAGGCACCAAGTTCCAGTTTCCCATTGACAAAGTTGCAATTGCTTCTATCTTTCGCAAGAAGGAATGCCAAACCTCTTCCCACCAATTTACTCTTTGCCGTCATTTCCGTTGATAGCCATGCAGTCATGACGAGGGGAGTGGCGCTTAAAAGGATATCCAGTAAAGTCATAATGCTGTACATCACTCCACTTCCTGCGTCGATATGTGGCAGGTACTGGGAAAGTAAGTAACCGTTGGAAAGAATTCGTGCAAAAGTATGCATGACATCGAACGTCAATCTTCTACCGAAAAGATCGTTGAATTCTAGGACGCTATTGTCCAATTGTTGATAAGAGTTCAAAATCTTTCTGACCCCCTGATAATGATCGTCCTTTAGACGATTCAACAATGTCTTGAGGCACTGATGATACGTCCAAAGGATTGGAATGATAAGATACAAGGAAAAAAATAGTGTCGTTTGTGAGAATGAAATGCAGGAACCAATAAACATATAAAGAACAGCTCGGATTTGGGAGCCTGGGTACATCATTATCCATCCATATATTGCAAATATTGTGTTGAGGAACACGACGATAGCAGCCGTTGTGAAGTGAATTACCAATCCAACTTTCAGAAATTTATAATTGCTCCTGCAGCCATCCTCGACTTTGCAAAAGTTATTCCAAAATTTGACAAGTTCCTTGCGGCGGAGAAACAAGTCAACTCTTGAGAGGAATGGACAACATGCGTTGCAGATGACGTAGAACATGTTGACTATCTGAAATGTATTTCTTCCCTGTGTCTTGAGTTCTGTTGAACCTTCTTGAATGAGGTCACTTGCTATTTTGATGGTGAAGATTGGGAAAATTGTGAGGAGAGCAGTGATGAATAACATGATGACCTGAGGAGACCTGGGGCTGGCTAATGTGACGCTAACCTGGGGGTCATCCTTTGTTTGGTCGCCTACTACTTCTTCCTTAGTCACTTTCAAAGGGAAAAGGCCAAAAGGTTGTGTTATCCGAAGAACAAAGGCGAAAATTGAGTTGCTATTGGTTTTGGGTGTGACTGTGGTATGGTGTTGATGGGATTTAAGCTTACCACAATGAGGGTTCAAGATAAAGGGGTCCCATGAAATATTGGGAACTTTCTTATCCCCAATCCTGTACATTTTGATAATTTAGTTGTTGTTGTAGGAATAACTGTTTTAAACACAATACCAAGCTGTGCGGTCTGTGTGGAAGGTCAATGCATCTTCTAATGGCGTCCTTTAATTATTGCAAAAGCAATTTGTTGTCTCCCGGCTCCACCCATGATTCCCATGTGGACTTATAGGGGTCATTTTGATAATGACATTCACATATTGACATAACATTCACGTTACAAATTCAATGTTTGGTATACAACTTGTCAATTAATGAAAGTGATTTCCTGTTTGGGGCACGCTAGGACAATGCCGTAGATTCATACTGAGACTAAGCAACTTTTTACCTTTATGCTTATGAATTATGATTTGTCAGTGGATTGAAACTGCAAAATGATGACAAAATATGTTGTGATGGCTGATGTGACCTGCAAAGAAATTCCAAGGTTATGTCAAAACATTATGCAACTACTTTTTATGCGTACCGACACAATCAACTGGAGGTTGAGGTTGAACACCGAGTTTCCAATGGACAATGGGCTGCTCTGAATGTAACCCGCCATGGCATTGACAAACTATGAAGGAAGAAAGCTTGTTTTTGAAACGATTCATAAAATTGTCGATAAAAAATACCTCGGCATCAGCATTAGTTTGGAAGTTGTTGCTGTGCAGGTAGAATTCCGGTTTTCCATCAACAATATCCGAATTCCGATTATTTCCACGGAGGAATGCCAACCCCCTTCCGACTAATTTGCTCTTCGCCGTTAGTTCTGTTGATAACCACGCAGTCAGGATAAGAGGAGCAACGACCAAAGTGATTTCCCACAAACTCATGGCGACGTATATAATTCCATGCAGAGAGTCAACTTTTCCCACGTATTGGGATTGAAAGTAGCCCTGGGACAGGATGCGTGTAAACGCATGGATCACTTCGAACGTCAATCTTCGACCGAAAAAATTGTTGAACTCCAGCACACTATTGTCCAGATGTTTATATGAACTCAGAATCTTGTCAACCCCCTGATGAACATCGTTGTTAGTCAGTCGGTTGAGACTGGATAGAGAGGTCTTGAGACATTGAAGATACGTCCAAAGGATTGGGATGATGAGATAAAATGAGAAAAGAAGCGTCGTTTGCGAGAAGTACACGCAATACGACATCCCCACAAAAATTACAACCCGAGGAGAGTGGTCCGGATACAAAATCCAGGAGTAGAGCTGCTGACCAGCGTTGGCAATTAAGACTACTGCAGCCATGGTGAAGTGGATCCTTACCACCCTCTCCAGGCTTTTGTACTGACCACTGTCACTGTGTTGTAGGGCGCAAAAGGTATTCCAAAATGCGAGGAATTGCTTGCGATGAAGAAAGAATTCTAGCCTGGATAAGGAGGGACAAAGGGCGTTACAAACCACATTCAAAGTGTTGACCATGCGAAATGTATTTTTTCCTTGATGATTGAAATCTGCCAACATTCCGTCAAGAATTTCACTCCCCACGTTTAGAATGAAGATTGAGACGATTGACATAAGAGCAGTGATGAAAAGGAGGATGACCTGAATGGATAGCCAGGAGTTTGTTAAGGTGATCCCAATTTGTGAATTTCTTTTCTTTGTCTTTTCCTCATCATTGGACTCCACTTTCAAAGGGAAAAGGCCCCAAGCCTGTGTTATCCGGAGGACAAAGATGAAAATTGAAGTATTCCATTTGGGCGTGGGAGTAGTATTTTGTTGTTGAGGAGACTTGATTTCAATCTGATTAGACTTAAATGGGTCCCAGGGAAGCTGGTTTATTGTGCCTGAAACTTTCTTGTCCCCCATTATTTTCTTGGTTCGGGATTGCTTTGGGAAATTCAAAAGGTTTAACCGTTCTGTGTCAAGCCGGAGGAAACATAGAAAACATTGACTTAGATGTCTTCGATCAAGGTTAATCAAGTAATGGTCAATTTGGAATTGCGACCTTTGCCTATTATAAAATTAAAAAGCACTCCACCCATCCATCATTGATCGATCACGATCAGTAAAGTTGCAAAGTGATACAACGACGCATCAAAAGTTTGTCTGCGTCTCGAGTCTTTCGGTGTATAGCGGGTTGTGCAAACCACCCGATCGAACGACCGGGCAACAACTATTATAAAAAAAGTGTGAATCTCTGCACCAATTTATTATTTTGTCAAAATTAGGAAAGGATTTAAAAATTATCGTCACTCAAAACCAAGTTTCCAATCATACAATTCTTGAGATTGTTGATATGGCATCGAACACTAGACAAAAGGTATTTGCAAATTGACATTGGACTATGGATTTTATCATTTAATTTGTGGTTTAAAATATTGCAGGTTTTGTGGATATTTAAGCAGCTTCACAGAACGAAAGATGTCGTATTTGCGGAGGATGCCTTCGCCCTTGAAAGTAAGTTTTTTACAAATTTCCTCTCATTTGTTCGTTTCTACAAAATAGAATTTTATTTAAATTTTAGAGGCAAAGGAAAAAATCCGAGAGGAATTCATCCGACATAAAACCGTGACGGATGTCAAAACCATTGAGGAATTGCTGGCGATGGCCAAAGAGGCTGATAGGATTCTCAAAAATCAAGTGCTCCAGTTGAAGAAATCATCTAAGACACCTACCAACTTTGGTATGTTAACTTCATACAGGCTTTAAAGTACTTTGTTGTTATTGGTCATGGTCATTGCTTTGTCTTTAGAGTTCCGCCCTGGTCAACTAACAGAAAAGTGCTCAGAAGTCAACATTCGATGCGACAATTGCAACTGTGGCAGATAATGATAATGAGAGTCGCGCAAGTTTAGCTTTATCTTAAATTGTGTGGGTATCTAGTCGTAGCAATTGCAGTCGGTTTTAAATGAATGATGCTTGTAACAAATGTGAAGTTCTCATGTAAACTAATTATGTCTTGGGTCTAAATAAAAGAATTGCAATTCCTCCTGACAAAGCAGTTTTCCAAAAATGCTTTATTTGAGAGCTTTTATATCGAAAATTCAACTTAAAAACATTTGAGAGGTAAAATTACCTACCCTAAACAAACAGAAATGAGAAATACAATTAACAGAACAATGTTGTAAGAGAATTTTTGTAAGGAATGAATTATTATGGAATTGGAAAGTATTTTCATTAAATGTAACGCCAATAGTTAGACGGATTCAAATTCAAGGCATACAAATGCGCAACGAGTATAAAAGTACAAAAATGAGAGCTGTTTAAGCGTATTCAATTCTAAAAGATCCTGCTTTCCTGAGTTCATTTTGACCTAAGCAATCATTCCAAGTAGTACTCCACCTCCCGAAACTTGCAATCTTCCGGTGAGAATTGTTCAGGGTCCCCGTAATTCGAGTAGCACTCATTCAACCATTCAATCTGTTCCTTTTCGTCCGTTGTCCGTTCAGCCGGAGTTTTTCCTAGAGCTTGGCACAAGTCTTCATACCCTGGACTGGAACCACAGTCCTCAGGAGGTCCCTTCCTTTTACCAGCAGTGCAGACGGGGTAGATCTTCCCTTCTTCAGGGAGAAGGAGCTTCTCCACACGAATGACATGGTCCCAACTGTCTCCAAAGTCGTACTCGTAGGAAATGTTGTCCTTCTCCTTCTTCAAGAACGCCTTGAGTAGGGTCGTCTTGGCATCCAGCATTTCCTCATCACCCCAACCTCCAAAGCCTACAAAAACAGAAAATGTAGACAAAGAAACCCCTTTATAAGTAAGCCTAGTTTTGTTACCTGCTGACGCCTTTGGATTGGGGTCAATGGTGTACCCTCCCTTCTTGAAATGGAAGAGGTGATAGTTCCTCCACTGGAAGAGGCCTTGGATGGTGAGATGAAGGTCCACAAAGGTGGCTCCAGAAGGGACGAGGACCCGTCTCCAAACCGTATGATGAAGACCCGTCATCTCAATCTTGAGCTGGAGAATCGGCTCCCCTGCCTTCACCTTCGAGTTGAGGTTCAGTCTTTGTACTGGAGGAACAACTGCCATTGTTTATCAGTCTTTTGGATTAATTAAATTGATTAATTAATTGGCAGTTTTATTTTTATTTGTGTACGTGCAACGAGCGAGGGACGACGACGACAACAAAAACAGAGCAGCTGAGAAAAGTGAGAAAAAAAGCCTTTTTCCACGCGGTGGCAGTTGACAAAAAATGTTGAAAAGCCGGTCTCTTCTCGTGTTGATCAAACCGATTGATTATCCCAGTTTGAATCGTAATTGATCCCAGTTTGAACGGTCTAGATCCTAGTTTGAAGGGTGTAAACCCCAGTTAGAATCGTAATTGATCCTAATTTGAATCGTAATTGATCCTAGTTTGAAGGGTTTAAATCACAGTTTGAAGCCGTATAGGCAGTTAGGCACAAAGTTGAAATCTTTTACTCAGCCTCAGACCCTTGAGACTACTTACTCCCACTAGTTTTACTCCCACTTTTCAACTATATACCACCACTTTTACCAAAAACCACCAAAAATTAGCAAAAACAAATGGAAAGGGAGGTTTTAAATTTGCTAACCTCAGTTGTTCTAGTTGAGTTCTAGGCTCTTGCGAAACAAAGCAACACCGTCCAAGTGCCGAGAGATCCAATGCGCCGTTCAGAGCTGTCCGTGTCCAAACATCGACAAACATTTCCATCTGCCCCTGGCACTGGCACCCCAGTTCCGGTGTCGCATTGTACAGGGTTTTCCAAAAGTTTGTGAAATGCCTTGCGGATTTTTATATCTAGTCCCTTGCAACATTTTTAGCATGTAAAATGCTAATTTTTGTTGCGAAAAGAAGGACAAAAGCAGGGAAAAAAACCAAAGAAATTCCGAAAAAGCTTGCAAAACCTCCAAGGCATTTCACAAACTTTTGGAAAACCCTGTATGTGAAAGAAATGTATGGGAAGAGTATGTAAACAGTCGTCTCTGCTGACCTAGCTTTGTATATATGACTGAAGTTATCCATATGAAATGAATGAATGAATGGGGAAAGTGAGACCTTCCTACCC
>JAQIWU010001173.1:0-18226 GCA_034696445.1 Isotomiella minor
GGAAAGCATGCATATAATTTTATCATTTTATCAAATCACCTTATATCATAGGGCCTCATCTTCCCTCCTGACATAAGTTAAGCTATTACTCAATACAGGCCTACCTTCCATTATGGTACTTGTAGACCGCAGCACACACACACAGCACTACCTCAAAGGGACAGATGATGATATGATGAAGCAATCAAAATTTGTTGGTGTGTGGGGGTGAAGCTGCAGACGCTAGGTCTACTTTAGCCGAAGAAGAAAGGCATCTGGCAACACACCTGGTCCATTGTCCAATTGGCTTGTTGTAAAACGTAAACTGAAATTGTGTAGTGCAATAATGCATGTTTGGAGTTGTATTGTTGTGTACTTGGTATTTAGTGCATTGTGGCCTCGTGCCGTGTAACAAAGCATTGAGTAAATAATGCAATATTGACGGAAGAGAAAATGTACGTTTTTACCTGAATTTACTACACAATTTTGATGGCATTGCTAACTAACTGCTTGCTTTCTGTCTATCTACATCCTATGCCAGCTGCAATGCATAAGCAAAGCTTTCTTACAACCTGTACTTGTATCTTGCATCTATACCACTGGATTACTGCTGGATAGGGCAGATGTCCTCTCTTCGAGATGATACCGCAATGGATCTATTTACCCCCTATGTGCCATGATCACATTTTGTAAATATATACGCTCTGGAAAGAGCAGTAAAAGTAAAAGAAGTAATGGAGCATGGAAAGGAAAAGGAAGTCCTGTGTCAGACCCAAACAAAATAACTCATAATCAATCCTGGTAAAGTAAAGTCTCTTTCCATTTATTTATTTCTCTCCTCGACCATTTTTAGTTTGATTGGCTATTAACTAGCGAAAGCGTAGCTTTGTCTGCTGCTGCTCATTTACCTGAAAGCCTCATTAATCATAAATAATAACACAGAGAGCAAAGCAATAATTTGTCTGGGTGATGATAGTTGTAGTCACAGAGATCTCATTCAGAGGTTCATCCCCAACTCACAAATCTATTTATTTCCATGGCATCCTCTCGCCCCATCCTCCCTCACGTCGTCAATACCACATTTCTCTTCTCTGGGGCACTGTGAGACTTGTAAGTATGGAAATGAAATGCAGTTGATTGAGCATCACAACCACCGCAATGATGTCGTTCGTGAAGCAGATAATGAATGAATGAATGTAAAAGCAGTTGTTTCAATTCAGCAAGACAATGGAAGAAGAAGAACCGCAACACTTCTGAAATAAAAGGTGTTGTAAAGGTGAAAAAGGAAAGTGCGTGCGGTGTTGGTTGGTTTGGTTGTTCGTTCATGCTGAACAAGATCATGTGTACTTTGGTGAAATGAATGAATGAATGAAGCTTCTTGCTCTTGCTTTCTTCCAGGGAGAGAGAGAACAACTAACTGTTGGTTTGGCTGGAATGGTAGTGTGTGGCTTAACTAACTTTGTAGATACTTTGTGAATTTTGGACGGAGTTGTACAAAGGAGAAAGAGTAAGAGTAAACTCCTCAACTGACTTAACAATGACAAGACTAATCCTTTTAATTAACCTCGCCTGCTCTCTCTCCTTCTTCCTCTTGCAGAATTACGTAAGAAGAGAGTGAGGAATGAAATGATTTGGTCCCCTGGAGAGATTGAGAAAGAGACGAGAGGTTCTCTATTCCGTGCCAATGCCAATGCCAAACCATCCGAATCGGGCTTTCATTCAGTTTAGTTTTCCATGTCCATTCTATTTATTTATTATCTCCTTCTCTCTCTATTTCCGCTATCTTGCTTAGCTGCAGTTCTTAGTGGGACTTATGCTAGTTTAGTCGTGGGAGAAAATCAGTTCCGCATACGGCGTCGTGTTGTTACTACAACAATCCTCTCCTCTATTATCCAGTGCATCCTCTATCCTCTCTCCCCGAAATGTCCTCATTGAAATTGGAAATTGCTTATGCATTCTCAACTAATTTGCAATGGAGAGTAGCCGCATCGCATAACATAGAGCTGTCGCCCACTGTTATCCTGCTTAGTCGAAGTGCAACACTCGACGTAGTGTTGTTATTTGACTGTGGCATTTAAATCTGCATGATTCCATATATCCTATATGTGTCCTGTCCTGTGTGCATGTTGTTAAGATGTTGGTTGATGCAGATGGAGAGTGAAGTTCGTACCAGCTTAATATAATTTTCACAAAGTAATGTCGACAGTATACTCATCCAATTTTGAGACCTATAAAGCTGCCAGCAGCTATTGAATATCTCTGCTCTAGGAAGTGCATAATACTACTCCAATAGAGTATTTTGTCCCAAAGTCCAATAACCCAAGCCATTGTGTTCCATTATTCGAATTTGGACAAATTCTCCTCTTCATGGCTGATTATAGAGCAAATATGACACACCCTGAGTAAGCTTAAAAGTAAAGTTTTCAACGTTTTTTTTAGTACTTCCCCCATTTCAATTCAATTCGCACTATTTGAAGTTCTGAAATGGTTGGCGGAAGGAAGGAAAATGAGAAAAATTATTTACATGAAATTTTTTACTATTACTTTATTCACATCATACGTATCATTCTGATGTGATGACTCACTTTTACTTGGTATAGAGATCCTATTGGCACCAGGCACCAGCATTATCATGGCAGTGGGGGGAGAAGAAGTAAGGAAACAAGTTGACGGGAATCAACTATTAAAGTGGGAGAGACTTTTACAAACCATTGCCTCACACCCCTCTTTCTTTCCTTCTTTCCTTCTTTCACTTTTCTATCCATCCATCCAAAAGCCAATGAATGAGCCATCCAGCCAAATCTAAACTGCACCCCGTCTCCACATCCACATCCACCTAAGTTGTTCTCAGCTAACGGTGCGACACATTCATGCATGTATATATGAGAATACATATGACCTGATTTCATTCGATTAAAAAACTTTCTCCCTTTTGGATAACATGAGAAAAGGAGCTCAAGACTTTTACTTTCAACAGAGATGAAGTTCCATCGTGTGGAACAAATGTATGCATATTATTCCATTCCCCCACTTTTGGGATGCAATAGAAATCCTCTCCTCCAAGTGCACATTGCATACTTAGCTGAGCTCCCCAATTATCCCCATTCAATTCATTTCATTTTTCTTTTGATGATCACTGCTTTTTAATCTACTTAGGAAATGCTTAAGGAACCGTGGTAGAAGCAATGTGCCTACACTTTTTGGAGTTGAGCAAAGAATTTTTACTATGATCCCTGTAGGAAATTAACTTATTGACTTCCATATGAGGAAGAAAGCCACTTGACGTAAAAGAACAAAGGTAATAAACCCCTGAAGAGGTGGAAGTGTGCTATCAGACCAAAAGAGACCCAATCGTCCCTCCACAACATACGTATCGTTCAGTCAGTCAATGTGACAAAGGAATATTATTTGTCATGAATTTTAATACGGCTGAGTGGAATCCACCCAGTAGCAACTACCTAACCCAATCTCTCTCGCCTTACATGACATGACGACTTTGGCTATGGATGTAGGAGGAATAAAAAGTAGACCATGGATGGATGGTTGGCGATGGAATATGGAATCGCATAACATTCGTCCACAATTTTTTACCCTCATCATTATTCTTCCTGGTTACAAATATATTCCCCAGTCCCAGCCCAAGGCACTGGAGAATGTAGGAGGAGAGGGAGCCATAGATATTATGGAATGCATGTAAAGTGTAAGTACATCTAACACTCCAATCAATTGCTCGTGATCATATTTGATTTACACACTGAACTGTCTGATTTGACACCAGGCGAACTCAACTCACTCACCCTACCCTCCTTCCATTCTCCTCAATTGTATGAATGACATGGTAACAACTGTAATATTGTTGAGCCTTTGAATCATCCACGTACTTATAGGTCATGATCTTTCCAATCCTCAAAAAAGCAGTGTGATTTGATATGATGAAAAATGTCTTCAGACTTGCGACCAATAATCTCAAAGTATGATGCAAATGCTGTAGCAACCCACTAATTCAGCTAATAACGTTCTAATTCCTGTGGGTGGAGGTGAAAGTAAAAGTTTTTGCAAGTGAAAGTGGAAAGTTGGAGAAATGTCTGAAAGGAAAATTTTGATAATCTGTAACAAAATATTAACATCAAATCAAATCAATGTTGAATCAAGACTGACTAAGCTTCTCTTCATTTATCTCGAGTACCAATGGAAGCAGAAGCTTGGTACCTGGTAACTATACTTAGACTAAAAGATTGGAATTGGAGCTTTCGTCTCTACGTTTCTCTTTAAATATAACGAAAGGAAATGAGCGAGAGGCTCTCTCATTCGTTTGATTTCCATCCATTCAATTTTTAATCTTTGACTGAGAAGAATTTTGACAACTTTTGTTTCTCATTTCCATTTTGTATATCATCATCATCGAGTCCCTTTCTTTTACTTCCTCTTCCCCTGTTTTTGCTTATTACAAAAGTAGGTAGTGAAACAAGAAGAGTACACGTGTTTCTTCTTCTCCTTCACAAGCCCTAAAAGCATTGTTCTTCACTCCAGTAAAAGATTTTCACTTATGAAATTGAAAACATGGCTCTTTGTTTAGTTTTTGTGTGCGCAAGCTGGAACCAGAGCTAATGCAAGAGTTGACTTTGACATTGGTATTGGCAAAGCATAATAAATGAACAAATCGAGATGAGAGAAGTCTTCGTGTAAGAAAAGAAAGAAACAAGGAAGGAGAGAGTTGATCCGCTGAGTCTGAAAGTTACACAATGCGTCTAAACAGCTTGTCGCGTGATTAATAACCAGAGAAAATATGCATGCATAACATAACAACAATACAATCGGTTGTACAACAAGAAATAGCAACATTACCTAATTTGGCTTTCCTCTCCTTATAACTATTGAATGACAGACAGAGCCTCTATTTCTATTCTCCCCGTTTCCATCTCTGTAATGAAAATTTCAGCCGACAAGAAAGAGCATTCAGGTTTCCCCGTCTTACCAAACAACTATAGGTACCTCTGGCTGCCAACGTCACAACCGTAAGAAATGAGAAAATGCAATAGGTCACACGAATTAGAATGAGGAAACAAGTTAGGTCATAAATGTAAAAGTTATTGGCTGGCTAGGCTACCTTGGAGAAAGAGGACCAGAGGACACAGGACGATCGAGGTATGTAATTTGTACAAATAGCCTCGCATCACAAAAATTGGAGTTGATATTCAATTAATATTGCAAAGCATACACGCTAACTTTTCTACTTAATAGCAGCTAGTGGGAATTACCATTACCCAGTTCCAGTCCCTCCTTTCCTTTCTTGGTTTCTTCTCAGAATAGAACAATAAGCAAGCAAGCAACTTGTTCGATAAGACCAAAAACTCTCTCCGTCTTATGACGTGGTACGTAAAGAAAAGTGACAGGCTGACTTATAGATGTTTTCGGAGATTGCAATTTCCGCACTATACTTTTACCCCATGCTTACAACAGTTTACTTTTTATTATTATTGTACAAGAGGACCAGTGGTAGACATGCCGTGTAAGTTTAGTTGTGTGTGTAGTTAAGGGAATTGGACATTTCCTCATTAATGAAATGGAGAGAAAGATGGAGGGAGAGAAAGCAGGGCGAAGGGAGGTAAAAATTGTGTGTCAGCCAAAGAAGAACATGACTGAAGTGAGTTCAGAAAAAATAGATGGAAAGAATGAAGGAGAGAGAGTTTTATCGGGCACTTTCTCCAAGTCATAAAACAAGTAAGGGCAGCCAACAAAACGCCATATGCTTTCCAACTTAACTTAACTTAACTTATGTAGCGTTATCTGTTATGGTCTGTTGTCTCACGTTAACTTTATGTTATGGTATGCTATGCTGTAATGTCCGGCAGAAGATAGGAAGTACAGAAGACCACGACCAGAGAGGATATATTATGAAGCAGAGAGTGAGAAGTCTTATGGGAGACTTAAGACTTACCACGCAACAGGGCTGCCAAGATTGACAAGGTTAATGTCCACGAGGGAATCATCTTGAACACCACTATTTCAGATTTTGTCCACCCAACAATCAATAAACCCACGCCATCACTTATATTTTTTCCTCCTTGCCCTTCTTCTCAGTCCGATGCAATGTGACACTGACACTGACTACTGACATTACTCACAGGGATGGACAGGACAGTTCAGTCTCAGCTTCCTCGTTTTTTTTAACTTAAGGAAAAAAGTAGATAAGCAAAAGTGTTCTGGCTTTTGCTGTACTTTCTTTTTACATCAAGACGTCACACCTGCACCCTCAATAATCGAATGGCAAAGCTGAAGCTATTTTGCTAGCAGCAACCCATCCAGTCAATCATATTGATTAAGTTATCAATCAATTCAAAAAAAGCGAAGTAGTTGCTTTTTTTGCTTTACTTGCTAATCTTCCAATAAAGACGTAGATTGCCAAAGTCACGCCAACAGTTTCCAGTCACTGGGAATGAGATGGTATGGAAACGGGGAAATGTGATACAGTCAGTTTATATATCTCCTTTTTTTACAAGTTGCACACGTTGATGCTAAATTTCTGCACCACAAAACTTGATAAAGCACCGGATGAGCTGGTCCACCGGATGTAGTATGCAGTTTTATTTAATTAACACTTTTTTACCATTGTACCTTTTTTATTCAATTGTTGTGATCAAATCACTCGATGACAATGAAAGCTAAACAGTCACACAATCTGTACAGATTTATCTATATCCCTCTTCTCTATAGAATACCCACAAAATTCATCGAAAAATTCACTTTGTCCATAAAAAAATATGGAAACAATGTCCTCGACCAGAAACAAAGTTCACCACAAGATCAAGGTTCATTCATGAGTGATACAAACTGAAGGAAATCTTCCTGTCTGTTAAAAAGCTAAGCTAAATTTATGTTGATGATACACTTTAATAACAGAAGAACCGAGTGTCAGGAGGATCAGAGAGCAGAGCGTTCGTATGAAATCAAACCAGTGGTTGAAGAGAGGAAGAATGAGACTGAGCCAAAGAGAAGCGAAACTTGCTCATAAATAGAAACTGGATAAAGAGTAAAGTAATGTAATGTAAAGTTCCCCTTCTTCTCGCTTGACTTTCCTTCTCCAGTGACTGGAACCAAAAAACCAACCTACCCAGCACTACATATTGTACACATGAACCCTCTTACTTATGGGTGTAGGCGAAATGTAGATTTTTTTTATAAATACACTTTTAATTTGTATTCTACAGAGTGATATATTTGTTGCCACTGACTTTGGGGGATTAGGTAGCATTAGCATGTAAGTAAGTGAATATAAAAGGTATGGGGAAGAGGACAATGTTCATTCATATGGAAGGGTAGGTGGGCATTTCCATTTACGGGTGGTGGTGGTGGGAGAATATAAGTTAGTCCGGACGATCGGTCGGCGGTCTGTCAATTTGGTCACATGGGGGAAGGATGATGATAATGGGTATAGATGATGACGGTGTGGGCATAATGGTATGGAGATGTGATGTGAAGAAAGTTGTGTGAATCATCATCATCACCATCATAGTGAAAGCGATGATGAAGGCAATGATGTTAAAGGAGAGAGAAAGAGAGGATGGATGGATGGATGGAAGAAGAAAGCCAGGAAGAGGAAACGGGACACTTGTCAATTGACAGCGTGTATCTTCCTCTCGGCCATAAAGAAATGTTTCATCCGTCCATCCCCTTTCTCTCTCCTTTTCCGTGTGCTTTCCTTCTTCTTCTTCCCCCACCACCGCTCTCTCCCGTTTTACCCGGCTTGCTTTTACCCGCATATCCACACTTTCCACAACCCGAGGAGGAAGAGAGGGTGAAAGAATGAAACTTTCACTCTCTCTTGCTCTCTCCTCTCTAACACATACATAATCCAGCATTATCATAGATATTATCTCAACACGGAGGAAGGAAGGATACCTACCTATTTGCTTATTGTATGTCTGTAGTATCTGGATGGATGGATGAATGGTGGTGGCAGTTTTGTAGGAGGCAGGAAAGGACCTGACTGACTTATCGAAAACTTATTGCTGTCTTACGTTCTCATCTCCTGCTGTGACAAAACTATTGTCGCCCTCGCTTTGTTTCTACCATGCGTATGTGCAGATGATATGTCAAGATATTATTTTATTTTATTTCATCTTATTTTTGAGGGAAGCGTAGTATTTTTGTGCGTAAAACTCGAAGCTGATGTGGATGGGTGGGTGGAGTAGGTGTACTTATTGTTGGTGGTGAAGAAAATAAATAAAATACTGCACATCAGCAGTAAACTGCAGTTGCGTTTTGATGACTCACTCTCAATCTATATTTCAGTTGCCATATATACGCACCAATGCATGTCGTCATGTCGTATCATATCAAGAAGATATGCCATACCATTTTCTATTTGTCCATCCCATTTGTATAATTTCCTACGGCTGTCCATAATTTCCCCATTAAGAGGAAGGGAACAAATGTCCGTATATGTCATGACGATGACTTTTAGTCATCTTGAACAAACCCTACTCAATTGCCATAAAGTTTTGGAGTGCAGTAAAAGCCCAATATGCCTACATCAACATGCATCCATCCTCCTTGCTCTGACTTTCACCATAAATTATGGCAGATACAGTAATTGCATTATCGTAATGAACGAGTACGTCCATAAAACTTGGGGCGAGAAGCGACATTGGCTACGACTGACCCCAACTTATCTCAGCCTACCATCATCACAGAAATATGTATCATGCTCTGGACAAAACTGAAGTTATTGGAGCTGGGGTGTGCATGAATTGTCAACTGCACTTAACTTTTACCCCTGCTGCATGCTGCTAATTGTGATTTTCAGATGAGATAAGTAAAACAAGCATCTGTCCTTCGATTTTATTCCTATGGACATGCTAATGACTCTTAAATTCGACGTAGAAAAGAATCTAAAAGAAATTTAGTCATTGTTTTGTACAAATGGAAAATCTCAAAGTGAGATTGTCACTTTTGTCAAGGTATTCAACGTAGATACAAAGTCGCAAAAAACATACTAATCCGAACTACCTCCTTTAATCCTATCGTGAAGGGAAAAGTGAGTTGCCTATTTCAATGCACTATATGAATAACATCATGTGAATTTACCCACGATCACGATCTTTTTTCCAACACCTACCTTTCTTTATGGGAATAATTTTTTCCAAAGAAAGTGTGATCAGTTTGCCCTTCCCCAAGAGCCATTTCATTTCACTTCTTCCTATTCACCATGCATGCACTGGATATTCCAGTCGTTCATTCATTCATTCTCATTCTCACGGAGGAAGAGGAAGGAAGGAGAGGTGAAGTTGAAGTGCTTAAGCATAAGATAAAAAGTGAGAGCACGTCTGTATTATTTTATTACACTGTTTCAAATGCAATGCAATGAAGTCAGTATAAAGTCTTAGTCCGGGGTCCCTTGCTTTCTATAAGGGAGAATTTAGTTTTATTTGAATCCAAAAAGTATGATTTATCCACATAAATAGATGGTGTCAGTTTGCATGGAAGTCCTGCCTTCAGAACCGAAGTGCTCCTCTTTTTTTGGCGTATGGAGTATGAATATGGAATGTGTAAGAAGAGTTGGAAATGAAAAAATGGTTTTGTTGGGGTGTGTTTTAGTTTTTGGATTCATATTCATTCACATGGAGTGATGGGGCTGATATTTTCAGAATCTTCTTGCATAAAAAAACTTTGCCCTTTCTCCTTTCAGTTTTATTTTAATCTCTGCTACTCGTATGAAATGAAGTTTCCTTCCCTCATCTCAGGTTACAGAAACAGAAAGCCGAGAGTTTCTCTTTTCTCCCTTGCTCCTTTCTGATGTACCACACACACACACACTTCATACATTGCATCGCATCGAATTAAATGGAGAAAGGAGGTATGAAGATCCAGACGAACAGTAGACAAGGCAATTACCAACGGCAGAGAAAGACAGGGAGGTAGAGGAAGAAGATGTGATTCATAAAAGAACAACTGAGAAATACGTGAGAGGTTTGCTAGATTTCATATTTGCCCTTTGGGTTGCATCAATTGCCTTCACATTTCTTCCTCTCCCTCATCTTCTCCCTCATCTTCTCCTGTCATTTCCAAAGGCTACAGACAGTTTTTGCACAAAAAACCAACTCTCTCATTCTAATGTATCATATATTATATTAGAATATTACTTAAGGTTGACGAGCATGTAACGGAATTAAGAATGAAGGATTCCCACCACCTTGAGTGAGATAGAAGGAGTAACTGTTTCCGCATGTATGCCATGAATCATGATCTGGAATGCATGTTCTGGCACTGGTGAAAGCTAAAACAAAAAATCAACCATGGGCTTCCTGTAGCGCATTCATCTTTCTTTATGCACTCGTGTAAAATGTGAAAGCATAGTCCAATAATTTGTTTACCTACGAGATAAAAAGATATGAAGATGAGGTTGTTGGGTAGGAGGTATACATAAAATATTAAATTTCTTTCCGTCTTGTGGGAACAGGGAAACAATCACCATATTTCTTCATTTGGCCGTAGTCACTTTTTAATCTTTTTTCACACCAGACCACAAGTCATAGGGAAAAATGAAAGTGGTGTCTCAAGATTGCCTGCATTTTCTTTTCTTGGGACTAAAGTGCGTTATCGTTAAAACAAACGGTTCACAAGGAGGCATGGTTTCCTAGAATTTCAAACTGTGAAAAGTGTTGTTGGATCCACTTTCCCCTTTTCAATTGGGAAAGTTTTGGGTTGGCATTGAAATCGTGAACAACTCTCAACCACCATCTCGCGTCAAAACTTTCGATTTATTGCACTTGGACTCTTTTGTAAGGGTCGGCTTTGTTCATGTTTTAAGAACAGAAAATCGTTATGATACCCCACCTTCTAAATACTTGGAAGAAAGTTGTTTTATTGCACATTCACAAAATGTTTTTTGTTTGCATAGAGTATCTAGCCTGGAAGGGAAGTTATTTCTAATACCCTTCACTTGCAAGACACTTATTTTGGAAGGGGCTCTCAACATGAGAGAAATCCAGTCCTTCTTCTTTTGCAGAATTCATCATGTCCGCCCAATGTTGGTCAATTGTCTTTTGTGTGAGTCTAAAAAAGATTTCGTGGTTTGGATTGTATGTTCCTTCGCGACAATCTTTGTTTATCCAGTACACCATGAAAGGCTCTGCAAACAGTTCGTTGACATAGTTGAGGAAATATGCCGTAGTTCTATAGCCCTGTGTGTAATTGCTTCCTCCTCCGGGCTACAAATAAAATGGAACAAAGGAGTACAAAATAAAATGGGACACAATTGTCTCACTTTTCCTGGCATGTTGTTAGGCTCATACTTCCAGAATCGGACCCAGTCCGCAATGCCTAATAAGCGTATTTGATTAGTTAGTAAAGTCGCCGTGAATTAATACTAATTACCTTCGGTGATGTACCAATCGTTACTCGTGTAACACCCTCTGTACCCTTGAATTACATGTGCCATCTCATGAACCATGGAGCCCACGTCACCTTGGTTATTGCGGTAATAATTGACACTGCCAACAATTCTATTCCCAGACGCATAAGCGACCCCATCGTACGTTGGATCAAAGTAAATGTAAATCACAGTGGTGGGGACATATGTGGGGGAGTGAAGAATCTCGCCCACTCTATCGAACCACTGCAAAAGTGTCTGCCTCACGGTCTCTCCAAATCCAGCAAGATCCGGAGCGTCTGATGTATTCACATCGATAGTGACCGCAGTGCCTGAGCTAATGAGGCAAGCTACTACGGCGAAAAGTTTGTAAAGAATCATTTTGGTATGGAAGACGAGAAGTGAGTTGGACCCTTTTAACTCCGAGGCAGACACATTTATATAAAACCGCAGGACGAATAGATAATGTCTGTTTAGATATTTTGAGGTGATTACCGATAATGCCTCCAATTGTTTTGCAAAAAAAAGTAACGAGGTTGAAGTGCATGGGTTATGTTAAAATTCGTCAAAATTGTCATTGCCATATTTACATGAATGATTGGCTTGATAACTGTTATCTAATCAAATCATACGTCAAGGTGCTTCAGGAAGGTTTGATAAACAGAGTTAATTAAAATTAAATGCAATTCTCTCAATTGATTTCTGTGAAATTTGCAGTTTTAAAAACAACTGAGGAACTGTTTTTGCATTCATAATAATATTTTTGTGGAAATATCGGGAGAAAGTTTATTAGGAATTCAATTTAGGTATGTAAACATGATGCTTGCAGACAGATATGATCTACCTACTAATTTACTTACCAGGTAATTTGAAAGGCAACCTGAAAAAGCTATAATCATTCGCATCCTACCATAAAATTGACCATATCCATTTCATGTGCCTTACACAAAGGATTTTTATGCGGAGAACTTACATAAGTTCAAAGCCAAAGAACGTCTAAAGACTGCTTGCATGCTAAACATAAATAGCACTAATTGAATGTACTCTATGACGATACACCTCTGGTACAAACAAGCATATTAACTTCTTCAATGCCACACACACACACAAAGGTGTAATTTCACTTAGAATGAGGAGAAAGTTAGGAGTTGCTTTCTTTCTCTCCACAACCTCTTGCCGTGTTTCGCACTTCAACTTTCCTTCTTTTTTCCGAGTATTTTGTATTAAATATAAATAGAACGCAGAAGTTGGCTACCACCAATCGATAAATCAATAGTTGTCGCATTGTTATACCTGAGCAAAGTTTTTAATCCAGTCCACTTTCACTCTCTGCTCGTTCCTGATGTTTTTGAAATCCTCACATACAAATTTGCTTTTTTTAGTATTTGTTATTCTTATACGTGAATTCCAGCAAACGATGATGTAACTCAACCATTTTTTAAGTTGACATTTTCTTTAGTTAAGTGTTAATTCCGTTTGAGGCACCGTTACATCAGGAATCTGTTAGTTCATCAATATTATAACGAGGAGAAAATAAAAAATGCTGGCTACAGTCTCCGCATTTCTGACTATTCCTATAGTCACTTTGGTGCTGCTAGTGCTTCCACACCCTTCGCATTGCTATATAAAAAGGTAATGGTTTATGTAGTTCAATAATATTTCATTTGTAGGTCGACTATAATTTATACTCGGCATTTTTTATTTAGGTCAACCGAAGAACTGAAACACCTTTCGCGCAATATCACACTTATCCTGGACCAATTCTCTCTGAATTATGACAAACGTGTTAGACCAAATTACGGGGGTGAGTCCCACATAACCTTTAATTACATGACGCTAAAAAACCAATTTCCTTACAGTTACATAAAAGCCAAGTACAATATACAAAGTCAATGATTATAAACAAATATTAGGTCCGGCAGTGGAGGTTACAATTTCCATGTTTGTCTTATCAATCGCGGCCTTATCTGAAGTTCACATGGTTAACAAAACTCTCTTTCGATTTCTATATAATTTCCTTCTCGTCTTACCCCACGCAGTGCAGACACAGATTACATGCACTACTATTGCACCACCTCACCCAGCCAACCAATCAGTCAATTAATTACTTAAATCTTCATTGAATGGAGTCCAATCCAACGCTATAGCTTTTAGCTATTGCACTAATACATACAAGCCATATTATACGATTGCAATAATAAAAAATAAGGCGAATGATTTTAGGACATCAAATAAATAGAAAGAATGAATAATTAATTAACACTCAACAGCAACACGCATACAAACTTTAAACTTGAATGTAATGTAACGTAGCACTTTTAATTACCTTCAGTTTCTTGTCTTGCATTTTTTAGCCACGCCTGTTGAAGTAGGAGTTACGATGTATGTGCTCAGCATCTCTTCCTTTTCGGAAGTTTTAATGGTTTGCTTTTACTACATTTTTAACAAAATCCTCTCTGCAATTCATGGAAACATGCAGCATGACTTATTTTTGACTGCTGTGTTCTTAGGATTTTACAGTGGATTTCTACTTCAGACAAATGTGGAAGGATTCACGACTACAGTTTAGTGGACCGAAGGGAGTGAGCACACTTTCGGTAAGTCATCATAGCTTCCACAGTTTAAGACAGTAAAAATGAATGACTTCCCAATGACAAATTAGGTCGGCTCCGAATTTTTGGCAACAATGTGGGTTCCTGATACTTTTTTTGTGAACGAGAAAACATCCTATTTTCATACTGCAACTGCTTCAAATGAATTCCTCCGCATTACGGAAGAAGGTGACATTGTTCGAAGTATCAGGCTAACCGTGACGGCCAGTTGTCCGATGGACCTAAGACATTTCCCCATGGATAGCCAACTCTGCACCATTGAAATTGAGTCGTGTATGTAAAAAAAAGTAATTCCTTCCTTCCAGTTAGTCAAGTAGGTGTTTTTAAAAAATTAGTTGGATACACAATGGCCGATATTCGGTACAAATGGGCGGATGGGTCCAGCTCAGTGGGGGTGGCTAACGACGTCTCTCTTCCCCAATTCAAAGTTCTTGGCTACAGACAGAAAGCTTTCGAAATAAGCTTATCAACTGGAAACTATTCCCGACTTGCTTGCGAAATTCAATTCGTTCGATCCATGGGCTATTACCTCATTCAAATCTACATCCCCTCAAGCCTCATCGTCGTCATTAGTTGGGTCAGCTTCTGGCTTAACCGAAATGCAGCACCCGCAAGGGTCTACCTCGGCATCACCACCGTTTTGACAATGACAACTCTAATGAGCTCAACAAACAAAGCTCTTCCAAAGATTAGTTATGTCAAGTCCATCGACGTTTTTCTGGGCGTTTGCTTCGTCATGGTCTTTGCAGCCTTGTTAGGTATGAAACACAAACCTTTTTGTACTGCCAAAGCGAATAACTATTGTCCTTATATCATTTCAGAGTACGCGACAGGTAGGGACTACTTTATGCAGGGAAAATGAATTATTTTTGTAACGGATATGAAGGAACACGAATTGTTTTATTTTTGCAGTGGGATACCTGGCCAAACGCATACAAATGCGAAGGAATCATTTCGCCACGTTACAAAGAATGGCGTTGAGATTTAAACAACCGCTGCATAGACCCATTATGACAGCTCCTTCGGGAAAGGTCATAATTCCCGTGAATCCTAATCAAATCTGTGGCATAACCCCAAGTGACATTGACAAGTAGGTCAAAATATGATGTCTCACGGTTCCCCTCATACAACATTCATTTTTTCTTCCTATTTCAGATACTCACGGGTCGTGTTTCCATTGTGCTTCATTTGCTTCAACCTTCTTTACTGGATCATCTACCTCCACATATCCAACGTGGACCCTGGAGATTTGACTTTGATCAACGCGGATTAAAATTCCTCTCAATTCATTACCCTATTCATCCACAAACCCACCACTTCACTTCCCATAAACCTGCACAACCGAGTAAACTAACCGACCTTGACCTCATTGTATGCCTATAACCTATTAATCCGTACAAGGTATTTCGCCATAATCATTATTATGTATAGCAGACAGTGACGATACTCAATCCTATAATCCTTATACGTAGTTCAAAAATAGTTTATAAAGAGGATGAACAATAAATTTCTGTGTGCGAAGCCGAAGAAGTTAATAAGCTCACGTGATAAAATGCAATTCTGAAGAAACGGTTCGTTTTGTCTTTTTAAATATTTAAGGTGTTTAATAGTATTTTTTTCTTTATCTACGAATAAATATGATTATTAGCCCCGAAAAAAAAAAAGTGTTTAATATTATTATATTATTGATTGTTGGAACTTAAGTTCGTAACTGCAATGGCGGTTCCTTTGGACCTTCCTTTGATGTTGTTAAATGAGTATTTTCCGCAATGACTCCTGACTCTATATGAAATACTTAATTTTAGAAAGCATGATAACTGCACAATTTTGGAACCTTGTACCGTTGGTCACTTCCAATAGTTGAATTACACCAATTCCGACAGCAGCTAAGCAGTAAAAACAATGAAGAAGGATCCACCCCCATTCCGGAGTTACTGTGTGGAAACGCCAGTAGACAACCATCTCAAATATAGCCATTGGTAAGATACATGCCCATAATCCTAGTCGATGTAGAAATATTTTGTCATGGAACTGCCTTTTCCACCCAAATCTCCGGATGTCTTTCAATATAAGGATGGTAGGAATCAGCAATAGCAGTATTGTAATAATACACCATGCAAAGTAAGGACAATCGTCAGGTACAAGTCCAGTGTAATCATCCTTACTGGGAGCACCAGAATCAATGAAACAAAACATAAAGATTTTGAAAAGTGCTGTGTTTAGAGATCTCTTACCAGAACAACACTTGTATCAAAAACACAGCCACAATGTGTAGAAATAGCATTAGAACCATTGCAATTTCATGGAACCTACAAACACGGATATCAAATAAAATACATTCAGCCAAGAGTGACAGTGAATCTCATACATCATCTTGTGGGATTGGTTGTCGTTGTCCACAACGGCAAGACTGACGGCCGCTGTTGTCATCACTAGAGCAGTAATCATCAGAGTGGACGCTAAAAGGTGGCAAGCGTCTGTAAAACAAAGATCTCATAGCTGAATGCCAAGTTGAGTTTGAGACTGATTCTGTAATTCTGCTACTCACCCAAAAGACGGATACCAAAGGTGGGCTTATAAATTGATCCATAGAATGGATAGGCAAAGTAACTTATTATTTTGCAAAGGTACAGAAAGGACAAAAGGAGGTCCAGAAAGAAGATCCAAATGCACCACTTTCTTTTCCAAAACTCAGCGTTTTTAGACAGACTCAGAACTTTAGCTCCAGAACCCACCAGAAATGTTATACAGCAAAGCAGTACAAGGGCGTAGGGCCAAGTAAGACGAGTCTAAACAGATTCAAAGATGGACGATGGGATTCAAAAATAAGAAATACTTTCTCTTGGACCTTTGCTTACATTATCAGTTCGTCCTTTGTTCACACACGAGAAGAGAATTTGCTTATCTTCCCAATCTACGTCCGCTTTTTCATCCCAGGTGAACAAAGAATTTACGCAAAATTGACCTGGCGTGAGTTCCAAACTCCTCCAATGCCACGGATCTTGTCTATAAACAATGCGACCATCCAGAAGCAGACGTTTGCTGTAGCCTTTCCGTACTCCCAAGATATTTGTGTAAGTTTGCTTGGACAAAACCTTGCCTTTGCCACAGTCAAGATTGGGATGAGTGTATGTCAGAACATTTTGGTCTTCCAGCTCATGACGCCCCATTTTCTTATTCGGAGTGTGAAATACATGATGGTGGTCACGGTTTCGATGTGCTGGACCGTTTGGCTGGATGTGACATTTCTCATTCAAAAGCTCCATTACCTCTGCCTGACTACAGCATTTAGGGACGCACCCTGCATATTTACCGATTGCTTCTGAGATGCATCGGGGAGGACACACGCGTAACTCCAGCTTGCTGCTCGAGATACTGTACAAGGCTCAATTAGCTTTGACAACATTGTTTTGACCCGAACTCCTTGGATATTTGACAAACCTAGATATGCAATACCGAAGTCCATTATATCTTTCGTAGTGATACTCCAACTGTCCAATTCTGGTGAACTGAACTTTCTCTGCTCTCTTCTTTTGGAAATGATACCCTTTACGGTAAACTTCTATCAGTGTCAGAGTAGAAGGCTCATTTTCATTGTCTGACTGTAGGTCCAATGTAATTATTTTGGTGTCACGAAACTTGCAGGAGAGATTTTCGTACTGGTAATCCCTCAACATTAACATTTGTTGCACAGAGTACTATTTACAAGGCTGATAAAGAAACGCAGTCGACTACAAGTTGTGAAGGAAGTTCTAATGTTTCAAGAGTCACAGGTCTGCTGTCCGCAAAGTTGCCCTCATTGCATTTGTACATGTAAACTGAATTCTCAAACCATCCTTCCCCCTTTACCTGTCCACTTAATAACAACGTGGAAATGGTGACGATGACAAACATTTTTTTCAGTTCAACCTTCTTCAAATCAGCTCTCTTTCAAATTATGTATATCAAGAGCTTGTCAAGTAGGCGAGCCAACATTTGCTGCTGAACTTTCCTCATTTTGAAGGATAAAGGAAAAATATAGGCAACCACAAGTCATTTTGGTATTCCTTGCGAAGTATTAGCTAAAACTAATAGAGGCACCTTAGATGCTTTCATAGTCCAAATGAGTGACCGCATGTCCCCCTGATCCATTGTTTTTTTTCTTTCATTCATTTTCATTCGGGTAAAACTGATTATTCATTACGTATGCAATGGTGAAAATAGAAATTGGGGAATTTGAGGTCCTATACATATCTAAGATGCACAGTTCATACCCGTTATGCTA
>JAQIWU010001174.1:0-18222 GCA_034696445.1 Isotomiella minor
AAGAAAGAAGACTCGCTCATCCGTGCACAGAATCTATGTTCTCCAGATGGATACCATGTGTGCATCCCACATAAGTACACGCACACATCCACCCACCCACTTTGCGGCTATTGTGCCCAAAAGAAATCACGTCACTCATTTTACGAATTGAGATATGCGAATGGAGTTTTTCTTTGTACAAGGAGCATAATATTTCATAGTGCAGGTGCGATGGGGGACTGAATACGAAGATGACACCCATCGTATAGATAAATAATTAGGCGTTACGCTGCTCATCTATTTCAAAGAAGAAGATATCAGCTAAATGTTCCTCGGACCTTCAGTTCAAGGTCTCATGGTGGAAACTTATGGACATCTTAGGTGACGGGGAATCCAAACCTAACTCTTGAAATAAGCAACGCCAAAAGGAAAGACAAAAAAAGAGGAATAAATGGACCTTACAATTCATTTCATTCCATTTATTTCATTTGATCCTTGTTTCGACGTCTTCCTTTATGACTTTCTTTTTGCCTTGCCACAACTGTCACTTACTTTACTCCTTTACTTTTTTCCTCAATAATAAAAGTTTTTTGGTAAAAAAAAGTGCGATAGTACGGAGGACAGACCAGAGTATCCTTAGCATTTGTGCTGGTATGGTGGTGGTGATTGTAACAAGTGACTGAGGGTGAACCATACAGCTTAACTTAGCTTAACTTTTTTAGCACTTAGCATATCCATCCAGAGAATTTTTACTACAGTTGTACATGTACAAGATACGAGAGTGGGGTTTGGTTGGATTGTCTTGATTTTTACAGTTTTTCCCATTTCTGTCACTTTTTTCTACTTCCCTTCTTCCCATCTCGCCTCGTCTCATCTTGTCTCATCTCATCTGAGTATTATACTATAAGATCCACTTGTGAAAGTTTCCCAGTGAGCATAAAAGTACAAGTGAGAAGAGATATGAACACTTGAACTCTTTTCTCCCTGTGTCTTTTTCTATCTACCGATTCACTTGACTCAACTCTCAACCCAACATTTCACATCTCTCGGATACTGATATGGAAAAAGAAATGCAAAAGGAACGGTGGAATGAAACGTTATGTTATGTTACATTAAATTCACAACCCATTTGTCATCCTTTTTCGTCTATGACATATTATACATCCAACAACTTCCATCATAATCATCAGAAGCAGGAGAAGAATCAGTTAGTAGCTGAAAGTAGTATCCACACAAGCATTCCACTTGGCATTTCATCTTCCTCATTTTAATAAAAACTTGACTAGTCTTTTACTTTCCTTTTTTTGTACACTTGAGCTTGACATGTGCATACATTAGTCATCCAATCCACAGCATTCAGTCTCGCCTTGAGACAGCTCAGAAAGGGAAAAAATGTAGTCAAGTGAACCAAACAAAACCACCACTTGGTTCTTTTTTCCCTCACATGATGTGAAGTACAAAGTATGGGATGAAAAGATATAAAATAGATGGATGGATGGAATATTATTGTTATGATGATTGTAAGCACTATTACACCATTTATTAAAAAAGTGTTTGAGAGGACGTCTGGTATCATATCGCGCATTTTTTTGCTCTCATTTTAATGCAAAGAAGCAGTTGGTTTAGGTGTTTGACACTGTTTATTCTAGGAGATGGAGATCTGATCAGACGACTTAGGGAATGGATCAATTCAGTCACTATCTCTCTTTCAGTGTTTTTACTTGACTTTTTCAACCCCCTTTCACTCGGTTCATTTTTGTTTAACTTTTCCCTTCGTTAAAAATGTTTATGGGAACTTTATTCATGAGATTGTTGGAAATTACCCTGACGTGGATAAGTGAAACCCACGATGGAAATTGAAAGCTCATGCATGGAATGTCTGTTCTCTGGATTTTCTCCAACTGTTCGTTCAGATGAGACTGGAAAAGAAAAGGCAATATGTGCAACCGTTGCTGTCAATGTGGAGTTTAGCTGAATATGTTACATATGGTGAAACTACTTAGAAGCAATCAATTAAATTCTATGCAACCAATCGAGATATATAGGCACAGGCACAAACCTATAAAATGTACAGAATACGTGCAGGAATGACAAATTTTATGTTTTACATTTTTTTGAGATATACTTTAATTTTCCGTTAAACAAATAAGTCGCCAAATGCGTCGATGTTTAGCGTCTTTTCATTCATTTTTGAAATGTGAAGTAGAAACTTGTGAAATAGAAACTGTTAAACAAATAATCATTGCTAAATTTTTCCTACTGCGATTAAGAAGATAACAAATGGTATGCGTTAAGACGTTTGGTTGATTTAAAGCAAACTGAAAGAGACATAAAAATTGGCACGTGATGCTTTATTTAAATAAAATGGGGAAACTTTAATCTCATTCATTGGTTGGTTTTTTTTACGGAAATGGGATATTTAATACGTTATGGTTAAGTAAGATGTAAGACGTTTTAATACTTCATGACGTGTCTCTTCGTCCATTCTTAGTAGGTAATTATAATACCCCTCCTGGATAAAAGTGTGCAGTACGGACGCTCTAGTATTATAAATGAAGGGGAGGGGCAGTTAGACCTCAAGTTAAATAGAAAGTGTGCTGACAGATTGGCGCACAAGAAACTTTCCTGTGCAGTTTTGCCTGTCATGACCACTCCGTTCGTATAACCACGTAGAACTTAGACAAAAGGTGATGGTTGTGGTGATAAGTGCTGTTAGCAGAGTTTAAGGAAAATTATCCTTAGAGTAAATTATATGAGCTTCCTTCAAAAACAATGGTCTATTCTCTTCTATTTTACGAAGATAAGAAATGGCTAAAATGACAATGGTGTGCAAGATTTATTCTTATCACTACTTTGTCAACACGGACACCGGAGAAAGAAATTGTTTTCTCCTTCTCACTTCTTAAAAAGCATAGCCGTGCCACCACCTCCTCCCAACTTTCCCTTTTGATGTCGGTGACCAAATGCGACCAGGCAAGCCAAACCCACCTGTCAAATTAAATGAGTTTTAGATGAATATTTCATTTGGTTTACTTAACTCCTGGTTTCCTTTTGGTTTATCTAGCCAGAATATCATATTAACTAAAGTACTTTTGGACGACAATGGGACGACCACTGTCACTTTACTTTACTTACCTATACTTCCCATTCCCATTACGTTTGCCTCTTCCGATTGCTCATGATGCTGACATCTAATCAAATCACACACCTTCCTTCTTTTCCGTACCGACGTCTTTCTACAATTGTGTACTAAAGCATTTTTGCTCGTAATCATTGCAGCGTAGTGAAAACACTTTCCTAAATTTGAATTTAAGTTCAGCCTCCATCCATCAAATTCAATCGAACTACTTCTCCATTCTCTTGCATCGACGACAAAGCATCTCCTCAACATGAACTTAACTTTATGCGGCTAGACTGGAGACATTGGCGTAATGGGGGGTGACATGGTGGGAGAGGGAAAGTGTAAAAGTGAAAGTGAGTGGTTAAGGTAAATTGTCAGGTGAAAGATAGGTGATTTAACTCTTATGTCAAAAAAGTTTTTACACAGGGAAGAGAGAGGGAGAGAGAGAAAGGCTGGAAGTGAAAAAGTATGTACAGTAAAGTGTCTCAAGCCATACTTACCAAACCATAACACAGAGACAGATAGATACATTGAAGTAATAATTTCCAGGGATGGGAAAGAGCATGCATCGAGTGAGAGGACTCGTGAGGCTTGGGAAGACTGCGAGGTGTCGGTGATGAGGATGAGACAACTTTCCTTCAAAACACATTATCATTACGGCGACAACTTTCACTTCCTTCCTTGTTCTATACTGTATGGTCCTCGCTGCTACTTACAGAATGAGATATGACATGATATGACACATTGTGTCTAAAACTAAACTAAACTGACAACCCGCACTTCACTCGAATGAATGAATGGGTTTACCAATTGCTTGCTTCTGCCATGGTTTCTCTCTCCTGTGTGTTTGATCATCCAGTTTCAGTTAAACTATGGAGCATAATAATAAGAGTGATGTGATTTGGTTGAGCTCTTTTCTAAATGTCAAATGTACAGGCCATAAAAAATGGAATAATGGTTAGAACTTTTGTGCCCAAAAAATATCCAGTCATTTGTTCTTTTTTTTCTCGCTTTCCCCGTTACATCATCCGGATAATGCCTAGGTAACTGTTCGTAAATTCCTGTCAGTATGTCTTGTCGTAAGGCTTCTTTCTTGTGGTGCACCATCATTCGAAGAATGCATGTATGGAAACATAGGGGAAAGTGCGAGAGCAGATGGGGTGGGTGAAAGAAAGAGCTAGGCATAAGCTCAGGTAAATAAAGAAAGGAGAAACACATTATGGAAGCGTATGGAGAGAGAGACACAGCATGAGCCATTATTTCATTTCATTGGGATTGAATTGAATTGGATTGAGGATTGACAGGGTGAGAGTGAGGTGAGGTGAGTGCTAACATAGAAGCAAACATCGCATGTAGTAGGTATCTATATCTACCCGCACTCTGTCTGTGGAAGCAAGTCCAGTCAAATATGGTATGGTTCACAAGCAGCCAGTTTTTTTACTTTTACTTCACTTTCACTTGCTCACTCACTGCTTGCTACCCCCATATACCCATCCTCCTCCTGCTCTCCTGATGTTTCTTGTCCATATCATTCGGTAATGCAAGTAGAAATGAGCACAGCAAACCAAACACGTACTACTCTATTCTGCCCTGTGTTTGGCTGCTACACGGTTGCTACTACATAATTCATCAGACCAAAGAAAGAAAATTAAGAGTGACACCTTTATTTAGAAGAAATGCCTAACCGAGGACAAACCACATAGCACACAAACAAGCCATTACTACTCTGTGTGTGGATAGGCACACTGCTGCTCTTTTAGACCAGGACAGAACCCCACCCACTCACCCTGTGACTTACGTACGATAGATGGACAAACCATGTGTCTGGAAGAATACTATCAGAGAAAGCACAAACGAGGATATAACTTCCTGTTCCATTCACACGTCCCCTCCCACTTCCTACCACCAGGTTCATAAGTTTTAGTTTCATTTATTCGTTTATTTCAGAACCCCTTTACAAAGTATAATGGCAAGCATCTTGCACAAGGGAATATGCTTCGTACTGTGTGTGGGAGTAGAAGAGATGTGTCAGCCAGTGCAGTGCAAGTAATGTCACTAAAAGAGAATGAAAGAAGGAAGGAAATCCATTGACATGTGCCCAACTAGGTACAAATACACCTCAGGCATGTGACAGGTTTTTAAATTGTTCAGTTGGTTCGGTAGGCGGACCCATTGTTAGAGGTCCTGAATGAAAGCTAAACATGCAACCCAAGGTCATGAATGAGTTGTTTCTTGACAATTACTTTGTTTGTCAAATCCTGCCTAACTGAACTGGTCAATGTTCCCTAGTTGTTTGACATCCAAGTAGTTGAGGGTGGGTACGCGAACGGGTGGGTTATGGAGATTGGTTTTTACTGTTAGTGGGCATAAAAAGGATGTTTTCTGTGGTTCGTCAACCAGGCAGACATGAACGACTAATTAACTGTCACGAACAGAAATAAATCTTGGAATGTGTAGATACTTACAAAGTGGATAGTAAAAGAGATGGAAGGAAGGAAGTAGAGTTAATGGTTCACATTAATACGCCATACCTACGACCAGAAACAGTCGTTAAGTCTACCATTATTAATCTCGTTAGTTTCTTCCGTCCCATCACTTAATTGTAATTAGGTCACACTCTCTTTTCCTTAATCCCCCAATGTTTATAAATCAAACACCGAGGCAGAAAGGGTCTGTGAGGCTTTGATTGAGTTGGCCTACAATCACACAACCCTTAAAAAGCAGTTTCAAAAAAGACCCATTTCGCAAGGATTAATGAGCAGAGAAAATCACAGTTTTAGTGGATAAGCACGTTCACGTTCGGGCGGACAAACCACGTGGTAGAAATGGAAAAAAAGCAGATACGAGTGAGAAAAAGAAGGCAATTGAGAAGGTTAGACTGCTGCTCACGCAGTGATCTAGACATGATGGGTGGATAGATTTGTAAGATGATGATGATGACGACGACGATAATAATGTCCATCCATTTCTTTCTTTTTTTTCGACGGAGAAAGCACAGGCGACGTACTACCCCAAAAAGAGAAAAAGGTGAAGATCGATAGGAAGCAATTTGATTTGACACCGATACTCGCTCTCTCTCTACCTCCTTTTCTGTCCATTTATATTATTATATTACACCCTCCTTCCTTTCCTTCGCCAAAAGTAGGGAGAAAGCAAAAAAGAACTCGTTCGGCGTGTTGCATTGCATGAGCAGGTCATATTTAGGATTTTTGTTCCTTCTTTGTCTACACAAAGTGATCCCATCTTTCTCTTTCCATGCATGCTCAATGTTAAGGGAAGGAAGTGGAATTTCACTCACTCCATTTCATTTCTTGTCTCCACTATTTATTTCTATTTCTCTAGATTCCCCTTATCTCTCTCTCTGTAAAGTAGGTTACAAGAAGGAAACGTACTTACACGACACAACAACATGGCATGGCATACTTAGAATGACATATCTAAAACTAAATCAAAAATATGTCTCCCTCTGCCTGCACCCACACCACCTTATTCTGTTTACTTAGGGGAAGGAGGCCTTATGTCCTCCCTTTTCCCTTGTTTTGCCAGTACCTATTCTGTTTCCACTTTATCATCGTCATCATTAAGCATTGTCATCGTCAGAACATTACAGCTACAATTCCTGGCATAGACACAAAGGTAGATTGAAAATAGTTTGGAAATATTATACATCCTTTGGTAACTCGTGGTGTAAAATGAGGGCATAAAAAGTAAAAAAAAAATGTCCGTCTTTCAATTGTATTTCGGGTATTAAAAAGCAATGTTGAGTTGTTGAGTGGAGGTGGTGAAAGCAACTTTGTATCTGCCATCACTCAACTCTTTAAAAAAAAAGTGTTTCTATGATGCCATGTGTAAGGGTTGAGACAAAGCGTAAACCCTTGTGTCTTTTATGAAGTGGAGAAAGTAAAAAACAAGATGAATGTGTAGCAAAGTGGTCCATGACTTTACCTCACTTCAACTTTTCACTCAGCCAAACCCTGAATAAATAGTTGCGTTATGAATAGAGGCACTCATTTTCGTGTAATATCACTGTGACCTTATGGAACAAAGCTACTTCTTGGAAAAGAGGGGAGAAAGCACGGTAATTCCTTCCAGCCTAAGGAGAAAGAAAGAAAGAAAGGACGTGGAAAAAATGGGGGAGAGAAAGGAGTCGAGTTGTGTAAAAGGACGTATATGCGGGAGGGATAATTACCAAGTTGGAAATATGACACCGACCCTCAAGAGAAATCAAGAGGAGGCTCATTTTGCAATTTTCAATTTGGCGACCTTTCCACTTCCTCATAAATCATCTTTTGTACATTTCCCCCTTCTCCCAAAAATATCCTCCGTCACCCTCATCTCCCAATGCTCTTATACTTTCTTTTCCTCTCTCTCCACATTCACTCGGCGCACATACATTTGCTGCACTTTATTATCCCTCCTTGCTTGCCCATGTTCTTGTCAAACAAAATATCTTATGATTAGAAGACGGGAAACGCAACTGCTCCTTCCTTCTTGGGATTTTCTTCTTCTTACGTGTTGGACAAAAAACGCAGGATCGATTCGGATCGAGTTGCCTGGTTCTCTATACTTACTCAAAACGTACTTAGCTTTTTGAGACCAAATTTTATTGCGTACATTTTGTCGTGTTGACATTCGACCTTGTAACGACGACGCCATCAAATCGTGAAAATGTTATTGAAGATTACGCCAGGAATGTGAACGTGTACTCGTGGTGATTTATAACAGTTTTGTGTTTAGAGCGCGTGGTGTGACATGGCTTATGTATGGATTCATGAAAGCAGGGCGAAGTTAGTCGAAGGAAGGAACAGTAAAAGAGTTTGATTTTTTTGTCATAGCGTTATGAAGATAATAAGAGTTGGTTGCTTTGCTTCCGATGCGTCCGAAAAAGACTGGTCACTCCGTCCACTTTGCATATTCCGTAAACCGGGAGTCATTTTAATTGGCTGCATGCTTGGACTGGAGTGAGGATGTTTGTGGTGGTGGTTGGTGACCAACCAGAGAAAATATTTATTGTCGAAAAACCTTTACTGGAGGTTTGAGTCTCTTCTCTGTGATCCATCTGTTTACTATGTAAATGGGGAGAAAGTGATGCGGATGAGAGGACCATCAATCTCCGTCCAAGTTAGCTTGCTTCACCAGCATTGCAACTGCACGGCATCGGCTTGACAACATGGACTTTTACATACTTTCACTCTCTCCTGCTTTCCCTACCTCCATCCTTGGTTGTTCTATTTGTACTGTAAAGCAGGCCTAGGATACAAGACCGCTAACATTAGACAGACAAGAGAGGATGATGCTCTACCAAACCGCTTTCCCCAACCATGCAAACCAAACAATCTCGACCAGAGGGGGACTTTCTCCACGCGTTTTGTCTCCACAAATGACACAATAGGCAATAGGATGATAAAAATGCAATTTCAAACCAGAGGAACAAGCATGCATGGAGTTTAAAACAGTTCAAAAACACGACCAGTCATTTCAGTGTGTTGGGCACAATTATTATTTGACATTACTAACAACAATAATAATATGAAAAATAAACTATAAAATAAAACAGAACAAATGAAGAAGAATTACCACCTTCAGCTTCTACTACACTACTTAAAAGATAGAGTGTATAAATGACAGTTTTTATGAGAAGTACTTGCTCAGTAAAAAAAATTGAGATGGGAGTAATTAGTTTGGAAGAATGTAAATTTCAAACATAAACTGAAGTATTTGAATAAAAATAACGATTAAAGTTACCAGCCATCGTGCTTGGGAGCGTTGGCTTGATCTGCAAATGGATCTTTCTTGGCCTTGTCGGATTCGGGAATCCAATTGTCATGCGGATTATAGGGTTTTGATGTGCCCGCAATAGCTGTGCCTGTGCTGGGAGTGGGAGCGGAGGAGGCTGCGTTGGTAGTGTTAGGGGCAGCCTGGGAGGAGGATTTGTTGGCAGTGCTTGTTGTCGAGGTGGCCTTTGGAAAGTTCTCGCTGATCAACCTGATGGTGGGTGGTTCTATATATAGGTACCTAGGGGGTCTGCGAGTAGATGGTGCTTGACGAGACTTAGTATTGACAACTTTGGGAACGACTTGTTTAGCAGCTTTTGACGATTGTGGATTGCCCAAGAAAAATCGAACGGATGGCTTCTGACGGGTGGACGACTTCATATCAACAACATCGCCTTCTTTCGCGGACCCTTCGCCATTACATGGTACGAGGAAACCCATAAGTGGTGCTGAGGCCGACTTGTCTTCTGGATTTAATTCTACGAATCCAATTGAATTAGGCTTTACATCGGCCTTCAACTCTTCGTACATTTCATTATTGTCCTTCTCTTCTTCATCACCATTACTCGGTTTTATCTGGTGGGGGGTGGGATAATCATTCGTCACAGGACCACTTGGTGTGCCGGAGGTGCTCAAAACATTTGTAAAAAACCGACCTATTCTTGTGTAGAATGGGAGAGGAGCGTCGTAGACTACAATCCGAATGGGTGAGCCTCGGATGTTGAGAAGAGTTGCGAGAAAGTCCCGCACTTGTAAATCGTCAAGGTTTTGGGTGATGATGGTCAGACGAAGCCAATCAGAAAAGGAAATCCTCACGTTGACTTTCACCTTGCGTAGGAATGACCTCCGCTCACCACCCTTCTCCACATCACTGTCCCCACTACTGCCGCTGCTGATGATGCTGGGGCTGTCGCTGTCGTCGTCACCATTGTCAGGGTCAGGAGGATGGGCGTCCTCGTATAGTGCCTTTCGAATCTTCGCCTGACACTTGCTCAAAATCATACGCCTTATCTGGCTTCGTCGGAGACATGGGAAGGCATGCATGATGAGGTGGAGGAAGGAAAGGGAGTTCAGGATGAGAAGAAAAACGCACCACCACCACAGGAAGAGAAAGGGCCATCTCGTTATCGTGTTCATGGGCAATTGACACATTGCTGACTTGAGTTCTTTATCACCGGCCCTCCCAAACCTTGAATAATCGCATTTTGCCATTATGGGAAATACAACGTCCATGGGGTTCGGCCAAGAGTCTGGAGCATTGAACCACCGATTCTGAAAGAAAGCCAGGCCCACGTTATAAAATAATTGGTGGTCATGTTACAGATATTGGCGTGTCATGCGTACCATCACGTCGTAGCCGTACCACGTGTAGTCCTGCCCAACAGATCCTCTCAGGTAAAACCAAATTGCGACGGGAGCAACAATAGTCAGGAATTTGCAGAAGATGTACTTTACGCCCAGTAAAGAATGCACATTGAGCGTCTGAACGAAATACTCGCCACGGCGTTGATGAATGGAGAAAACCCCACCAGCATCCTTCAACTGAACCTCGGCCTTCAATAGATTCACCAAACGGTCCATTCCAATCGCCTTTATAATTAATTAAAAGAATAATTAGTGGCAACCATTCAATTTACACTCTATTTTGTATACCACCTCACCTTCCAAATACAATAGGGAATTATAAACGCCAACATCACCAGACCTTCAACCATCCACACCTAAGGGACAAAAAAAGTCTTGTCAATAAACAATAGAAGACACAGTACCATATTATTATTCTTCGCAAGCAACGCAAAGGAAAATGATGATGGAAGAAAGTTTGTTTCATTTTACCCCGATCCAAAAAATGCAGTGATTTGGACTTACGTATTTGTAGTACTGTTGTTCAATGACCTGGTCCACTTCCTTGTCATAGCCCATGACCCCTGGGTAAGTAAGGTCTCGGTATTCTGGGGTTGTCCCCTTCCTCACCAAGTAAGTGCCGTGGTTCCAACAATAGTCGTTCAATGATTCGTACTGTCGTCCAGCGGTTTGATCGTGGGATATTATAGTGTTTCCCAATCGTGCGTTGCAGGCAATGTCGATGTTGCGGACCCACTCATTTCCGAAAGACATGCACATAACGATAATCATGAGGCCTGCTGACCACATTGTCGAGAGCTGGAAAGAGAAGTCCCAGTACCAGAACTTTCCCAAGGCACGACGGATGGTAAGCCACCTCTTGGCCTTACTGAGGGCGTCCACGGGCACAACCCCCACGACCCTTCCCCAACCGATCTGCATCGGCGCCATTGTCACTCTTTGAACTTTCTACACTTTTTAAGGTTGGGCAAAACACGTTCTGTTAATAAGAAATCACTTCCTACACTGGTGACGGTGTGCAAGATTGAATATACGTGTTAATGAGGAAGGAAGGAAGGAATAGACACTTTGACCGACCGAAGCTACGTAATTAGAATCCACCTGGTGCGAATCCAGACTAAATAAAAGCAAATAAAGGACGAGATATTGAGAAGACTCACACTTCACACTGTGGAATAATGGTGGAATATGACCTGTCCGAAAAACAAATGTATACCAGCAAGACAAGCGTCCACCCTGAGTACCTTGTGTCTTTCCAATGTAACGTCAACGTCTCTCTTTTCTCCATTTCTCAATCTTTGGCAAGTAGCAGTGATAGGCAAAGGCAGGCAAGACGCAAGACATACACCATACAAACGGATTTCAAACAATTCATTTCCATGTAATGCATAGCATTCTTCGTAGATAAATGTATTTGGTATTTAGGTTGCGGCGTCGGTTTGAAATGAACTTTGCATAAATCATTCAAAGGAATGATCCTCTTTTACATATCTCTTTATTAGTCATTTCTTTTCTTGGTGTCTCACATTACCTTTGACTGGGCATTCCATGACTGATACGTTTTGTGCACAAGAAGCTTATCATAGGGGGCGGATCCTATGACAACGCAATTGATAGTTTATTGGTTTGTAGGTACGAACCTCGCAATTTTTTTTGGTTTTAACTGGATCAGAATAAAAGTACCTATGGGATCATTTTTCCCTTTCTGCTGTCAGAAAGTCTTGGAACGTTAGATATGTAAATTAACGTTTCATCAATGTTGATTTGACGTCATCAAAACCAAAGCATCAGCATGAACATGAGCATGGTGGGTTGGGTATGGATTTCCGTCGGATGACCTCTTCTTTCCTTTTAGCTGGTAATGCTTAGTCCTTGCGTTTGAACTCTTGGTGTATGTAATAATTAGGCAAGTTGAACAAACGGACGAAGGTTGGATGGGTTCGAACTGGTTTGCTGTCCCATGATGTGCTGTGTCACCGAGGTAAAAAAAGAGAAACGACTTCCATCCACAAAAGACCGACTTCCTTGCTCCAGTGGTACACTCGTATTGTTTAATGCTTTTGAATGAAACGAAGGCTTAGGAATGGCGACGCATAATTTTCAGTTTTATTGCTTTCTCATTCTCATTTCAAATCTCGAATAGAGTGCGTAAGTACAGTAGGATGAGTGTGTGGTACAGTCATTTCCTAGAATGGACACAAAATAAAGCTGTTGTTGGCTACTTCCTCTTTCTTTGCCAGGACAAAATAGGCATTTTTTGCACCATTAAGTGTCATTTTCAATGACAAATTATTATATTTGTCTTTGCCTCTCCGATAAAGATATTAAAGTATTAGCACTTCTTCCTCTAGTTCACCCTTACTGAAGCATTTCAGGGGCACATAGATAGTGGGAACTGCGAACATACATACCTCTCCTTCTCATTTGATAAGGAGGAGCAATAAACGTAGGGCATCATCATGTGTGGACAAGCGACTTACTTGTTTTATCCCCTGTGCGAGAGATAAAGAGCTAACTGACAGTAAAGAAAGTTAAATAAGGCATGTGAAAGAAAGTAAGTGAAAGAAAGAATGTCTGTCTTTGTTGTTGTTGCTGGACGACTGGCTTGGCTTCACGAGTTGAATGCATGACATGACGGGTCAACTTTCTTTGATCTGGTTTTGTCCTTACTTTCTTTGCCCTTTTGACTTGTGGAATTGAACTGGGCTTGACTTGACTGGACTACTTTGTTCTAATGCAACGTGACTGCTTTCTTGTATAAGTGAAACGGATGAAGGAGGGAAAGCATATTGGATGTCTTGTGTGGGAAGATGTAGCTTTTGGGACATGGTGCCTGGCCTGAAGGAGTAAGGAAGGACGTGGCACAGTTGTTTGAGACGAATTAAAGAATGAAATGGACAGGGTACACAAGTGCATTTTATTTTATACATCCTCATCCCAGATTGGCTTTCCTTTGGATGATAACTTCCCTGTTCAAATAATCCTCACAAAAACCAAGCATTTAACTTTCTCCCATTTCTCAAATTCATTTTTTAGGGTCCTGTAAAAGCAAGTCAAGATTAAGCTGGAAAAGAGGCCTGCACAAGGTGGAAGAGATATGTTTTCGCCTTGATAATCCAAAATTCTGACAACGGATGAAGTTAACTTTCGAACAAAGCATCCTTCCATAAAAATAATTCATTTCGGCTTAAAATAAACATGATCCTTCTTTCCGCACCATCATATTCCCCCAAGAAATAGAGAAAAACAAAGTTTCTCTCTCTCCGCATCCTACTTCCGTGTGGTCTCCTTGCCCCTTTCTTGACGTTATTATTTTACACTACTCGATTGATTCATTCAGCAAATGCAATTCTGCAGATACAAAGTATTCAATTCGATTTGCTGACTGTCATCTTTCAAAGAATGACTACACACGTGCATTGGATTGCATTCGAAGGGAAATGGAGAAAGCAGATTTTGGTAGGGGGTATCCGAAAGTATTAAAAAAAGACTGCCTCCAATGTTACCTTAAAGTTAGAATGAAAGCACACGGTCGTGGTTTGCCGAAAGAGTAATGTAATAATACCCTTCGGCGAAAGTTTAACTCTGACTCATCCTGTTTCGTATAGCCAAAAAGTCTTTTGTAAAAACAAACAGAGAGACTTGGCCTTGCTGGTTTGGTTGACTAATACGGCTCAAGTCTCATTGACCCCACTTTTTACTTTCAGACCGCAACTTTATTGCTTTCACATCATTACATTTCATTTGATTACATTTCGTTTTACCATTATTACAAAATGTTTTGTCTGTATGACTGATCTGTCTCATTTTCAAAACTAGATTTAATGGTAAATTCTTTTTCTGCGTTTTGTATAAAACTTGATACCGTTTGTAATCCATTGTCCTGAGCAAATGTCAATTATTATTGTCTAATTCTTTAGACTAAGCAGCTAAAAACCAGGAATTGTTTATGGCAAATTGGGTGGCCCTAAATGTTTAACATGTGGGAATGGTTTACTAGACGCAATTGGTTGCTTGCTGTTTACAATTATAAAATAAATACCGGTCACTAAAAATAGCAATAATCATGTAATAAAAATTTGCAACCTACCTAATTGCTTCAACCACCATAAACACAAATGCAGCTCACTGCGAATTTACCAAAAATATTCGCATCTTATTCGTTTTCTTCGTGCAAAACGTAATCAATCTGTGCAAATTTTATCTTAGGTTCCTTTTGTGTTCCTTTGGTTGCTGTCGCTGTCCTGACAGTCGTAACCAGAGGAAAGATAAACTACCTAAATATGATACTGGACAAGTAATGGGTTTTAGAGAGTCATAATTCATTGTATGTATGTAACGCGATCTGCCTTGAACTTTGAATTTTCATTTCAGCCGAACCGGATTGGATCAAATGTCGTCGGTGAATGCGCAAATAAATTAGCGTTTGTAATTTGCCAATCATAAAATTGCTGCAAAAATATATTCATTCATAAATGAATATACCTAAAGTTTTTTATAAATTTACAAAGCTTGAATCGTCGAAAAGGTGGACCTACCTACTTAACTTTTAATAAACTTGACTATAAACACTAAACCAAGAGTTAAGAAAGAAAAAAGGCTCAGTCGTTTTTGGGCTGCATGTCGTAATTATGAATGATGAGCTTTTAGGCTGGATTGGATGAAGTATCTGTCATAAAGAGAAACCGTTGCTATATTTCAATTTAGAGAGTTGCAGACATGGTTAATTCTGTGTTTCTCATTTTCCTCCTGTCAACCTAACCAACCAACGAACCACAACAAAATAAAATCATGCTTAATTAGATTTCTTTATTAAATTGTCTGGTTTGCCTTGCCTTTCACTCTCTTTCCTACCGATGTCTTCTCCTTTTCCGGCCCTTTGTCCCCGCATTGTATTCGTCTAAATTCTGTAAAAATTTTAAAAGAATGCATGCCTTCACTTTTTATTAATTGTACGATTCAGAAGGGGAGCTTATCTTAATTTAATTAGATTGAATGGTTTGATTAATGTAAGCAATATGGCAATATTGTTGATATACTCTATTGTGAGATTTCTCTCATAACGATGGGTATGCAATGCATTCTCATGGTATGAAGAGGAAGAAAGGATGACAAAAAAGAAGCATTATTGAAGGGATATTTATTTTTCTTGATCTGCACAGTTTGACTGTATTGAAAGAAAAAAGCCTGGGAGAAGGAGGAAGTGAGGGAGAAAGGGGGGGGGGATGAAAAATGAATATCGAAATTCGAAACAAGAAGATACAAAACCCAAGACACGATATGGTGTGATGGGATGCATGGGTTAATAATGTGGGAGGCGATGTGTAGCATCTAAAATGTACTGCATGGATGAGAACATTGTGTGGGAAGCCGGGGTTGAAGAAATGAGATGAGATTTCTTTCCTCTTTCTCTTTCTTTCTTTCTTTCTTTCTTTTTGCTGGCTTGGAAAACACGTGTTTTCAATCACTTCATTTTATTACGGTTAACTGATCTGAACTGAAGTAAAAGTTTAGTTAAACATCCCCCATCACTCAGTCAATATCATCATCATGATCATCATCTTCTTCTCCTTTTAAAATCCAGATTTCTCAGACGTCGTGGATAGATAAAATGTTCAATCCTTTCCCTTCCCCCCTGCAGATATCCATTCTATTATTGGTAGGCAATCCTTCCTCTTCTACTTCCTCTGTCTCGTTGGTCATGTCGACTTAATTAAGTTAGGTTAGGTTAACTAAACAAGTAGTAAAAGAAAAACGGGGCTTCCTAAATAATTGGAATTTAAACTTTCTTTTGGAAGGAGACCGAAGATATTTTAATGGCTTCACTTCGCATTCACATCTCATTCAATCCAATTCAATCTGCGGAAGAATGTCGGTCTTCCTGAGTAGCAGGAGCGAGTGTGCTTGCTTAGGTACGAGCAAAAGATGGTTCAATTATGTGCATGCATAATCTGAGCTGAGGAAGTGAGAATGAAATGCAACGGGGAAAGAAGAACCAAGATCCATTCTCAAGATTAAGAGAAACTGTTGTTTATTATGGCTAAGTGCGAAACTGACTTTTACTAAAAATCGTCTTACTTTCTTTCTAAAAACTTCTTTTTAAACTAACTAATGGAAGACATTTATTTTATTTTAAGTAAAGAAGGTGCGAGGAGGCTAGAGCATTGCATCGATCGTAAATATCTTGTCCCTCTGCCTCCTCTCTTTGTATGAGTTACATAAGTTTATGACTTTTCTCACTTCAATTTCTTCCTCTCCTCGTCATTCTATTTGTGTTTGGCATTACATTTTTGTTTCTTTTAGTTCTATCCTGTCTAAGAAGTACTACCTTTGAATAAATACAGAAAGTATCTTCTATTCAGATTTTGTATGCTTTACTGAAATAGCGCTCATCTCAGTTTTGAATGACTACAATAAAGGAAAATGAAAAATCTCGGAAGATCCATCTATTTATCCAGTTTTAATCCAGAGAGAGAGGAAGAAAAAGACGCAGCCCTACACACACACAGACACACTTCACTCGGCAGAGTGCTCATCTATATTATGTACTTTATTTAGATACCTCTGAAGTTGAAGTCGCATCAGAGGGGCACATGTATGCATGCATGTTCCATTCCATTTCATTCCATGCGATCCATCCCATTCCCATTCCATGAATTTTTGAATATCAATCTACTTCTACTTTGTACGGCCGTCGTTCCTTTCTTTCTTCTCTTCCTTCCGTCTTTCTCTTTTTTTTGCTTAATAAAAATACCAAATACTTTTCCAACTTTCCAAGCAATGTGTCGCTGGCTGGTGTCTTCTTAATATGAGTGCGTCGGCTGTAGGTGAATTGAATGAATTGCAATGGGCTTTGGAATAAGGATCTTCTTGTTAGATGGAATGGATAGACTGTTCTGTTGGTAGGTAATATAAATGGGAAGCATGACATTGGCATGCATTTTTTAATGTAATCTTCGGCATGGTCCTATTTGGTCTACTTCATGTAACAGACAACAACAGACTTGAGTGCGTGTACCCATGTATGTGCGTATTCTTTTCTCCGACTACCAAAAGAAATTTACATTTGAATTCCCTGACATTGGCGTATTAACTGTTTTTTAACTTCTTTTTTTGCGCTCCCACTTACTTTTTCTGAGAATAGCAGTGTCTCGTTAAGTTAAGTTTAATAGGAGGTAAAAACTCGCAGTTAAAGAAGGGGGATTAAGATGTTAAGAAGCTCCCGGTTTGGTTATTTTTTACGATTATATTGCTTGCTTGGTTGACATCGACATGCCATCTCTATTTTGTTGGCACTTTAAAAAATACGGGAGTTTTCATTCATTTCATGGCACCACCGCATAGCAAGTTAATGGCCATTAAAAATAGTGGTCTGACGCTGTTTCTATCCTTCCTTTACTTTCTTTCTTTCATCGATGTGTCATAAAGGTACCGATTTATTTGTCGACTTCTTTTGCACACGCATGTTTTACATAATGATAAAGTAAAGACTCGTTTTTATGTTTCTATGCTGCGAAAAGTGTGAAAGAGATGATTTCCTTTTTTTAGAAACCTACAAAATGTAACGCCTATTTTACTGTTGTTTCCTGTGAGGAGAAAGACAAGATATCAGCATTGAAATTGAATCATATTACGTTTCTACACTCTCCTACTTTTTTATTATTGCGTCCTGTCAAGTCGTTCAGAAGAAAGTAGTTCTTACATTTGGATGATAGCGAATGAAATTGCGCATTAAATTTCCATGTATTGTGCAATTTCATTCTTTCTTCCGCTTCCGATCCAAGGCGATATTTGAATACTGTTAATGTCATTATATTTCAATAAAATTTTGGCTGTGTGAAGTGCATACATAGATCTTCTGTAAAGATCGACACAGTTAAGGACCAGTAATGCTTAAATTTTTGCATAATGCCGATATTATCGTTTTTGCTATCTTTTCGCATAAGACATACTCGGCGTTCGTCCTAGTTTTCCACCAGCAAC
>JAQIWU010001175.1:0-18220 GCA_034696445.1 Isotomiella minor
CTGGATATTATGCATTACGTTTACGTTTATGAAGAATAAAAGAAATGATGAAATGAATACAATTGATGGCAACAAAACACAATTGAAAAAGTCAGCGGGGTGACAGAAGTGACATTTCTTTTGAACGATAAGTAACCAGTTCATTTACTTCTGTCTGTTAAACACAATCCACTTTTTCATTCATTTTTGCAAACTATCTTCTAAATTCCGCCTAAGTAATCCTTCTCTCGACAGAAGAGTATTGCGTTGAAAGGAAAGCAGTAATTTTCTTTTTATATGATAATATTTTTACTTCCGCTATCGTAAGAGACTACTGTCACTATAAAAAGCTTGCTTCGTAACGAATATGATTGATTGGTGTAATGACAAGACAATGGGCGAGAAAAGAGTGCAAACTGTTTCTGCCATTTTTCATTTTTGCCAAGTAGAAAAGCAAAAAAAGCAAGAGTTTTATTGAACGATTGAGTTAGATCCAATTAGTCAAACAATTCTTAAAATGTCATGTGACATGCGTCTGGAGAAAGCTCATTTTAAGTTTTCGAATGTTTCTCAAGCTCGCACATAACCCGAAGTACAAGCTCTTCTTTAAATGGTTTGCCAACGATTTGAACGGCAATTGGCATCCCTGTAGAATGCTTGGCACTCTAGAACAAAACAAAGTGGTGAAAGTAAAGGGCAGTTTGTTTTAGCTTCAGTGTATACCTCTTTTGCTAATTTCAGCATAGCGTCTCCTTCATCATTATAGCTGTCCACCATTTCCCCACTCTCTGTACCGAAGGGGATGATTCCTGCAGTGAAGTTGACCAAATTCCATATCATGGTGTACACAATGGCAACTACAAAGATTGAACCCCATGTATCAATTGGTTTAGAGTTTTAATTATCACAACTAACAAAGCAGGTTGGCTGCATCATCAACTCGAATGGCAGGGAATGGGAAAGCTGGGCAAAGAATAAGGTCCAACTTATCATCCTCCATTTTCTGCAGTATGTCCAGAGTTACCACCTTCTGCTCCCATATTTTATCCCACAAGTCCTCGGAATACCTAGCGTCTAATTCTGTCTTCAACAATAGTTGGACTCTCTTTGACCCTTTGCCCGCTAGACCAAGACCTCCCATCAGCTTTCTTTTCCACTCTGGCGTTTGGGCATTTCCAACTAGGGTCTGTCATACACTCTGTGCTTTTAGCTACTAAATTGTATTAAAAAATTGTACCTTGACTGCATCTGCAACGGGTTCATTGGTAAACATTTCTCTGAAGCTTTTTCCTCCATCAGCATTCATAATTGTGTTGATGAGTTGAATAAACTTGTAGTCATCAGGCATCTTGAAAGGGATAACGGTGTGTCCCAAAGCCTCCAAAGCAGCTTTCGCCGAATCAATCGTTTTGGGAGTGTCTCCAATGGCGGGGAAGAAGGGCAGTGAAGTGTAGTATCCAATTCGAAGTTTATTTGTTGAAGAGAACAATTGTTCGTTCCATGGGATTGGAACCACCATACCGTCCAGTACATTTAGACGACAATCAGTCCATAATTCTTTATAGACACTTGCAGTCATTTTTGCTGTCTTGGCCATAATGCCAGGGACTCCTATAACTGAATTTTCATGGACGTGTTCACTTCATTAAGTCATTAATTATTACTGTGTCATATTAGAATACTTACATCCCACAAGCTTCGGTACACACTGTGCAATACCTTTACCACTGAGTCGATACAATGATGGCCGAACTGTGCATATACCGTTGAAGTGAGAGGGTATTCTAAGGGAACCCCCAATGTCTGACCCTGTAGCAAAGACTGCGCTCCCAGATCCAATTAAAGCCCCTGACCCTCCAGAAGAGCCTCCTGGAGAAAGTGCTTCGTTTTTAGAATGGAGAGTTTTTCCAAAAATGGGATTATCGGTGGCATATGCAAAAAGAGATTGGGGGACGTTTGTTTTCACGAAGGGGACTGCTCCCAGGTCTTGCAACACTGAAATCAAGATAATTTTGTTGTGAAAGGGTTGTGACAAATACTTGATTCCTGTAGTGACCTTTGACAATGGCACAAGACTGTGTGGCTGGTTTATACAATCTTTTCCCATACCCCAAAGTGGTATCCATTCCTTCTACATCGTAGTCCTCTTTAATACCAATGGGCACCCCATGTAGGGGTCCTTTTACATTGGGAAGTTGATCCAATTCTTCAGCCCACCTCTGCATTAGGAACAACACGATCTCAACATCTTAACATATTATCTAAAGTGTCTCACTTGAGCTAATGGTACGAATTCTGTGACGCAGTTGATTTTATCCGTCACTTCCAAAGCTTTAGACGTGTAGGCCCTTAAAACATCCACAGCTTTCAGTTGCCTCTGCTGAAGCTTTGAAATTAACTGGTCATCGTCCAGTTGAAGGATCTCTTTGGCCGCATCATCCATAACATGGTCGCTCTTCATGCGCTCAAACGACTCCAATCTCTCAGCCTGCTTTCGCTTGATCAACTGCAGTATTTCTGCCCTTGACTGCAATGAAAATGCCAGAAGGATAAATGATTATCATAAATATTTATAATAGATTATGGGTGCTCAGAGAGAGAGTAGGCCGTAAGTCTTCTTATGCCATGCTCTTTGTTCATACCCTTGTCTCCATTTTTCATGAAACACTCTCCACCCCTTTTCTAGCTTGGCCTCGTTGCTTGAGTACTTTCTTAGACACTGAAACCAAAGTCATACGAGAGGACTGCCTAAATATCCTTCCGATGGTCGGACTCTGGAATGGAACTGAGTTGGATGTTGCAAATAATAAAAGCATAAGCCTGGAATGTGTGCTCTGAAGAAGAAAGCTAAAAAATGCTAATGATATTTAATGGTTTAGGAGGCTTAGCAAAAGAAGCTTGTACTGCGGGGAGAAACAAGGAAAACTGCTTTCAGCAAGACATTTAGATGAGGAGATTTGCATTCTTCTCATAGCGTCTAGCCCCACCTACCTACATACTTTATTCATTTTTTACACACATGTCCAAAGTACGACCTTGACATTGGCATTATACCACGAACATTTTACTGTTTTCATCATGTATCTTGTTGACTAGCAAATATGGTTCAAGTGTGTGTGATGGACATAGTTTGTAATTCAATTGTCTTTGCTGACTGAGTCTTTTGATATGATGCGAAGCAGAGCGTACAGGTTTGAAGAACGTCTTTCTACATGTAAATCTAAAATTATACTTTCGCTGGACAGCCTGAATTGAATGTTTGGACAATTGACAATCAAGTGGATTTTTTGCAATGTCATGGCCTATGAGTAATAATAGCATCAGAGGATCTTCTCATGTAAGGACATTCAAACTCAGGTAATTCCAATGGGAAGTCGCAGCTTGCCTCAAAATAAAAAGTCCAGCAGAGAATGCATAATTTGGTTACGGCACACGTGGACTTGTTTGTATTTCCACAAAAGAGCTGTATTATTGAGGTCAACAAGCAAAAGTACCGATAAAATTCGCCCCACGTGCAAATAAACTCGAGTTGATGAAATCAATCATTTTGCAAATATTATGATTTTATCATTCTTTGTACCTGTGCATTTGCACAGTCCATCCATCTCGCCGCGAGACTGCAATTGCTCAAAATCCTGCTTCATGCACCTCTCCTCGTACTCCTTCTCCAGTCGTCTCAAAGTTCAATCGCCACTACCACGTCAATTAACTAAACTAAATTGTTCATCAAATTCTCGGTGTTTACACCCCTGTTATCCTGCAGCTTCAATTTCTGTCTCCTTATCAAAAGGTCAATCGGGTAAGCCCTCATCATTCAAGTTCCAAAAAATTTGTAGTTAGTCATTTTAAGGTAGTTGACTTTTTCTCACTTCTCCCTTCACCGGTAATCGATCCTCATCGTTCCTTTTATGATGATGAGTGTGACGTCAGTCAGTCCTGTCAATAAATCGAAATGAGGGTGTTAATAATTCAGTTGCCTTTATCCCGGGTTTCGCCCCAATCACTAAAATCCAGTCAGTAATAACGAGTGTCTTTCTGTAATATTGCAGGTCGTCCACAATGAGAGGAGCAGCTCCATCATTGCTGTTGTGAAAGGGAACACCCATGGCATCCTCGCGTCCACCCTCTTCATCCCTACAACCACTCCAAAAGTTGTCCAAGGAAAGCACAGGTGAAGAGATCCAGAGACGTATTTGGAATAATAGAAGTAGAAACAAAAGCTTAGGAGGTGTGAGTGTGGGGGAGGTTTCCAAACATCAAGAAGCATATCGGAAGCAATTTCTTCAGGCGCTACAATTCTACTGTGAGACTCCTTCACTCATACTTAACTCTGATCTCCCCGCTGATCTCGTCGAGTTTGTCACCTCTCAACAATATCCTATTGAAGCATTATCCCTTATCATTCAACTGAAGAAGGGATCCTTGTCAGAATTCCCATCAGAGCAGGAGGATTTGGGCTCAAACGAAGGAGGGAACAAGAAGTCACAACAGACTCAAGTTGAAGGTGCTGGAAGCCGACCCCACAGGGTGGTGGAACTAGTCAGAAAATTGGTGGAGTCGTGGATGAGATCGGACTCCTGTACCGAAGCATTGGTCAGTTTGTCCTTGGGTGACGAAATTCCGGGAGTATTAGCTCAGGTACTAAAACAATTTTTGATGATGTTGAATCTTGTGTGTGCATGTCTGTGTGTGCATTTATATCTTTCTCCATTGAAATGAAACGGTAAATGGAATGACTAGTCGCAGGAACTACGTTTGTTGATATTGACGCCTGTAAGTCGTAGGGTTTATGTTGTTGATGTAGTAGCTCTTGATGGCAAAGAAATGCTGCAAATCATAATAATAATGAAATATTATATTATATTTGCTTGTTTCTACCCCTCGACGCGTTAAATGAAGACGACCACGTTCCAAAACCTGTTGTTCGCAATCCCAGAATGCTTCAGGATACCTTCGGAAGACTTTCAAGAGTTCTTAGCCACGAGATATGTTCTGGCCGTTAAAACTATAGTTTATGGAATTCGAGTAGCTGAATATGAAGGCGAAGTTCGGACACCGTTTATGTCGTCGCTGTTGGATCGAATGTTCATGAGGTACTATGCAGACACCGAACAGTTCTTTATTGAAACACGGAAACAACATCAAAAAAGGATCGTTCAACTGGACTCTCCCATCTTTGTACGCTTTATGGAAGAACTGAATTCAATATGCAAGAATGATTTTATCGCAAGGAGACTTCTGTCGAAAATTCTCCTGAGCTTGAGCAGCCACGTGGCGTATAAAGTCGCCAAAACGGTTTTCTTGGTGGGGTATGGAGATAACTGGTAAAAATATCAAGAGAAAACTTGTGCATGATAATCAGTAGCCAAAACTAATCAAACTTTCTTTTATATAGCGCTGCAGCATCGCTGTTTTTTCCTCCTCAAGACTTCCTTAATTGTAGCAGTTGGAAACATGTTTTAACTTCGAGTGTCCCGTTAAGAACGCCAACAAAGTCAAAGATTTTCTGGATGAATTGGGCACATTTCATCTACACGTCTTCAACTTCAATAACAGAAACTTGGGAAATTAGCGTCACAAACTGGGAGTCGCTTTGTCGAAGCTCTGCCGTCAGTGTAAACATTCTCATCCCTTCAACCTACGCCCTTATTGCATTAGCCCGGGAGATTAAAGTGCATCACGGAGAAAAGTCAGCAAATATTTTGTTCAGTGTAGTAAGGGTTTTTGACAACGTTGCCAAATGTCTCGACTCAACAAGCGAAGAGAAGAAAGCTTGCGGAATGGCATTGGCTCAAGTTATGGGAGATTTGCATACTTTCAAGAAAAGCACTAAAGAAGAAAGTAAGAAGTTACGATTTTCAAGTTCTAGTCCCATTTTTCATGAGCTGATATCCTATTACGAGTCTAATACAAACGAAGAGGACCTTGTCACCGCTACAGAGAACTTACGCATTTCTTCAACCTATCAGACAAGAATAGGAAAAGGTGTCCCTCAGAAAGACAAGTTTGAGGTATTGGATAGTGACGATGAAATGGAAGATGACGTCGAAGAGGGAGGGAAAATTAAGTCAGAATTCATGGTTCATGAGGACGACGACGAAGAAGAATGTGAAGATGATGACGACATCCCTGTGGATGAACGAATTCTAAATATCAGATCAAAGAAAGGGAAGCTTCCAATGTACTTCAGTGAAATCGTCGAAGTGCTTGTGGAAGGGGGCGGAAATGCTCAAGAAGACGAAAAAGAAGTGTTAACACATTTATCCATTCTAAAAACTCCTGTGCTCCTTAACTTGGGAGTGAAGATTGATGAAAGAATGGCACAGACAATAATGAAGTAGGTTTAACAAACTATTTATATTTTTCATGTTCTTACTCTTATTCAATGAAATTTGTTTTCTAGATGCTTGCTAGATTTTGAAACGAAGAGGGAGATGGAAATTCCAATTCTTTTCGCTCTGTTGGAAATAACAAAATTATACCCATTCGTTGCGTTTGAAGTAGTCGCAACCACCGCTTTTGACTCTGTCCATTACACCTCTGGTCACCGAGTAGCAACATCTCGTCGACTTTCCGACCTTATACGCCTATTATCAAAGTCAAAATGCTTCTACTGTTATAACGAACAGCTTGGGAAACATAAAAAAGAATTGGTGTCCATTTGCCCCGAATTTTTCAGAAAGTATTTTGACATCAAAAAATCAACGAGGTTGTGTTCCTCTTGCTCCAAGGATGCTCCAGAAGCCCAAAGTTCCACTGGTGTCAACTTCGATATTCTTCAAGATATTGAGAGAGAATTAACTTGGCAAGAAATTGTGCAGCAAAGGATACAAGCAAAGACCCGCTACTTTTTTACTCGGACTCGACAAACGCCAGTTGCTGTCCAAGACGACTATTCCGTCAAATATCTTCCAATCATTTGGGCGTCTGTGGCTAATCGCATAATGGCCCAAGCTGAGTTCTATTTGAATGAAAAGGAGCGATCAATGAGAGGAGTTACGCATGATTTGTTTCTTGCACAAATGTTCCGAGTTCTTGGAAATGCAGTTTTGGCTGTTGGAGGGTCGTCTTGTCCACATTTTGGCAATATTGCTACTCAGAGTAAGTCTTATAATGTCTATACTGTTTTTAGCGTAACCTTAATGAGTTGTTTTCTTTGTTACAGGTGGTCACTTACTTTCAACCTTCGGATCACATCCAGATCTCACCGTTCGCCAAGGGTTATTTTCTTTGCTTGGAACACTTCTGATAACAACAAACGCGGCCTCTCATATCATCGAAGCACTTTCTTCGACAGAATCCGTCTTTGATATTATTAAGCGTCTGCGTGAAAATGAATGTGGCGTTGATAATCAGTTATTGCTCGATCACATTATGGCGTATTTAACACAAGCAGCAGCAGAAGATTGTACTCAGCAAGTTCGAACAGGCCTTGAAAATGACAGTGTTTATAGAAAATTTCGTGTTCTTCCAGACATTTTGTAAAAAGTGCATAAAACTCTATTTAACTAAAGTAATGTAGTGAAAGTTTGTCGCAGTTGTTGGTGTTATGTTGTTAACACTTGCACAATAATATTTCCCCTTTAAGTATGATATAAAATTGAAAGGTGTGTAATTGATTAGATATGTATGTCCCTCTTCGTTCTTGTTCCGGTTTTACTTATAATCTTTTCTTTCTTACTTGCAGGAACTGCTATTCTGTGGAAGGTAGGATTTCATCATAATCAACCGTGTTTACCAAGCAATGTCTTCAATAATGAATAATAATGGACCGCGTCCTCCTGCAAACACTGCAATAAATTTTTCTTGGCCTTTTCCTGATTTCAACAAACCCCAGAAATGGTGGAATATCCGAAGCAAATATTGTCTTTTTATGGTTGGCCTATTTGGTGGCAAATTTGTGCTCAGTAAGTTTGAAACAAGATTTGCCTCATCACTAAATTATATTATCTTTTCATAGTGCTTGTTTTTCCGTTTGTAGCTGCATTGAATTCATGCAAAATTCGCAATAAGGAAATTCTAGTCAACGCCGTTTACAATAGACCTGCTGGAGTGCCTCTTATTACAGTTACCAACCATGAATCCTGTATAGATGATCCAGGCTTAATAGGTACCAGTAGTCTCCTCATAGCATATGTCGTAGTGGATAATGGAAATTGAAGTGAAAACATTTGGAATATTTTCTATTTTAGGAAACTTTATGACCTTTGAACAATTGCTTAATCAACAAAAAATGCGATGGAGCTTAGCTGCTCATGACATTTGCTACACTAGACCACTTTACGAGTCCTTTTTCTCTCATGGAAAATGTGTTCCTGTTGTCAGAGGTTTGGGAGTGTATCAGAAAGCTGTGGATTTCTGCATAGATCGGTTGGATAATGGCGAGTGGGTTCATATTCACCCCGAAGGTACCCTAAGTTTTTATGAAAAAGTATTTTGTTATTTGTGAATTTAACACTGGACTTATATTAAAATAAATAAAGGTAAAGTCAATATGGAGAGAAAAGGATTGATGCGGCTCAAATGGGGCGTGGGCAGAATGATTGCAGACTTACAGAAGACGCCAATTGTTCTTCCTTTTTGGCATGTTGGTAAGTGTCGATTCAATAGTACCATACATGTAGCCTTTAGGACAGCAATCATTTTATATTTATATTGTCAGGTATGCACGATGTCCTGCCAAACCGTTGGCCTTACATTCCTCGAATAAGGAAGAAAGTATTTATGAATGTTGGAGAGCCGCTACTGATGGAGCCAGTTGTGAGAAGTGTAGAAGGACTTTCGGCAATTCAAAAGCGAAAAATTATCACCGACTATATCCAATCAGAAATGGAGAGTCTACGAAAGGAAACTTTAGAGTTGGCGAAAGAGACACTTTTAAAATAGCAATCAACTATTTTTGTAGTATTGTCAGTCAGACCTTGACATTGACTTGTCAAAAAATTACCCTTTAAACCACATATGCTGCTGCAAGTATACGCCATAAATAAACTATAGAACAAATTCTAAAATTAGAATTTTTGCGATCAACCGTCGATTTATTTACTCTAAGCAGTTAAATAAGCTACACTAACTCAATAGGGTGGGGTGAGGAGGCACGACTACTTCTAATGCTTTGGCCGCTTCACTTACAGGGCAGGGCGCGTCATTTTCTTTATAATTTTTCTTGCTTATCATCATTAACATTATTAGGATCGGAAGATGTATTAATGTATATCTAAAGAGTTTTCTAGAACTAGCGCTATCCCCATCTTTATAAAACTGGTATGCGAGGTAAACTAAGTATCCGTTCACAGGTAGAGAATCGACAACGAATGTCCAGGAAGTGACGTTACACACGGGTGCGAGACTAGACATTGCAACGATCCCCAGACTGTATCTGAGCGAAGTGGTTTTACACAAATCTGCAATTTTTACATCATCATTTTAATTTTCTGTAATTCATTGAACACCTTTGACACGGCTTACCAGGATGCGAAATGGCCATCATTTTATAACCAGCCTTGTCGTAGTCTTTCCTGATGTTCCATGAAAGGGCATTAAAGTGGGGAAATTGCCAAGCGTACAAAATTAATCCCAGTAGCAGTGCCCCATGTGACAATTCCCCCGTACATGCGGCCCATCCCATTATTGGGGGGATTCCACCAACTGAAACAAAACAACGACGAATGAGTCTCTGCATTTGGCAACTTAGAGACTAGAAAAACGTACCTATCGACCCAACCCAGGTGTTTGCAATCGTTCTGCGTTTCAATGGGGTGTACGCACATGTGTATAATGCTAAATTGAACGCTCCCAAAACCGCTGTGAGTTCATTTGCTCCAAAATATAGCAATCCAACTCCGGTAATTCCGGTCACGGCCGCAAATGCAGTTGCGTGGTTCACACTATGGAATAAGAAAGAAAACACTCATGTTTAATGTCAGCGTCAAGTCAATTTTGTCCAATAACCTTACCTCAAGTATCGCTGAACAAGTACTCTATACTTGGTTCTGTCCATTTGAGAATCGAATTCCACCTCCATAATCTGATTGATCGTGTTAGCCGACGCGGACGTCAGCAGCGTTCCAATTGTCAGACTAGCAAATGGCAATACCAAAAACGCACCTGGTGCCATGGCGTACCCTGCCATAGCAGTGACCACAACCAATCCAGTCAATCTTGCCTTTGAGAGACCAAGGTAATACACGGGGAGTTTGGAATAGTCGAGTTGATGGACTTTAACAGCTGCGTCGGAAAGAAATTTTGGACTAACTGCATTCAGGAGCTTTAGCGGCGACTCGGACGATGATGCCTTCGACACAAGGGGTAAGGATAAAGGTGTGACCTTTTTCTTTATCTCCTCTTTCTTAATTTCCTCATCTTCTCCTGCTGCCGCTCTTTCATGTCCCTTTAATATTCCTAAAGGTTTAAGTTTGTACTCTGCCGATGATGACCTGGTCCCTTCTACATGATCCACTACAGCTTTCTGAACTGCTGACGGTTCTCGAAAACGGATAATCTAAAAAATACCAACAATCGATCAATCAAAATCAAAAGAGCTATACAAAAAATCCAAAGACGTCCTCACCTTGCTTGTTGAGAAGGCCTTAAGTAAGGGTGCAGGTCTACACCTCATGCACAACTGACAAGTGACAAGGCGCAGCATCCTGGGCGTCAAAATAGGTTCCTCAGGTACTTCAATTAGATTCTGGGCCGAAGGAAGGGCAGGAAGTTTTAAGTTGTGACAGAAGAAGAATAGAAAGATCTCTGATGTGAACGCCTGCACCACCGACGTCCACTTGTCTTCATGATGTAGGACGACGCCTTTGTTGTTGCATAAATGACCCTTATCAATTAAAAAACTCTCCCTTCGTCGGCCTCTCGATCGTCCTCGCCAAAAAAGACTGCTGGAATTTCTCAGGTGTTTGAGTTGCGAGCGGTGCAGCTGAGCTGAATGCCCCGATCGAGTTTTTTAATGCAGTTTGTTTGCGAGCGTGCATGTTGGTTTGGCTGTTCTCGCGTTCTTGCCTTATTGCTTTTTGTTATCATTCCAGAATCGGTTCAAACAATCAATTTGTTTTTTTACCTTTTTGCAAACAAACGACAAGTATGGCGTCGAGAAAGGGGTTCTGTCTAAGTCCCCCTTCTATTCACGACAGGGAAGTGCCGACCGGCCAGCAGGTCGTTGCCGAAGTGTCCGAGGCCGGAAGTAAGGAGGGAGAGGGTGACGTCGTTGATGTTGACCAGAAGAACCAAAAGTTATTGTTTCAAGCCGTCCAGGAATTTATGGAGTCATTGAGGAAACAAGTGTTGACGTCTCTTGGAGGAGGGGGTGACGCCTCTTCTGGTCCCCTTCATCACTCATCCCTTCCAATTCCTGTGGAACTCTTCAAATCACTGTGTCAGTTTATTTGGGAGCCGAATGTGATCTATACCCGCAAAGGGTTCCTTCGGCGAACCTACAACACCCTCAACTACAGCTTCAACGAAGAGGCGACGGGTTCTGACTTTCAAAATCTCATGGACTACCGACCATCTCTTCTCTTGACGGAAAAGGCGACGCAAGTCTTCATCGCGTTGGTCCTCCCTGACCCTGATCTGTTTGCCAAAGAGTTGGAAAATTACAAAAAGATCCTGGAAGACGAGCGAGTGGAGAAAGACAGTCATGCATCAGCGGGTTACACGTTTGTCTACAATGTTCTTAAACTACTGTTTGACGTCCTGGCTAAAAGGGTTGGGGATGAAGAGGAACTGGAGGTCTTGATGAAGGCAGAGGAGACGGACTTCGCCAATTTGTCTTTGCATAGCAAGTGTGTCGTTCACGCAATGAGCACGATGTTCGTGAAGACATTTCGGACAAAAGCACAAGAACGAATACTACGAATCAAAAAGGTTTGAATAATATTGGTTTACTTTACTATTTAAGCTCTAATATTTATGTATATTCCAGGTTATCGAACACGATGAAGGCAACGTCGAGTGGTATCTGGCAAAGACTGATATGGACAAGGTGAAAAGGCGCGCTGAATCTAGCAAGAATAAGTGGAATTCTTTGGATGAAATTACGTACTTAGAAAAGGCCCGAGCCGTGGATCCGAACAACCCTTATCTACGCTTGGCGGTGTTGGATACGATTGTTGGATGCGTTCGAGAGTCAAGTGGACGGCTGAAATGTGGAGATATCGAGTTGCATACCCGTGAAGAAGCCATGCGATATTTATACGAGCATACGGAGTTAGTATGAAACTTTCTTATGACATAATTGTTGACTTTTGAAATGACTTTCTTATTTGTTTCAGGAAATTGAACAAGGAATACCCTAATAATGTGATGTTTCTGAGTGTGGTTGCTGACTACTTCACAAGATGCTTTCCATATTTGTATATGAACGCAGATAAGTCAGTGAGGCTTTTGCAAAAAGCGTATGAACTTGATCCTTCAAATCCTAAAACCACCCACAGGTATTTTGTAACAACCGATATTTATATGAACGTGAACATTGATGAGATGATTATGTTTATGTCTAGGTCCGGCATTGTATGGAGGATGAGTTATGCGAATTGTGACGAGTCGTTAAAATGGCTTGCCGAAACTATCGCACTGGATGAAACCCACTACTCTGGAACAATCGAATACTACAAAACTATATTGGGAAAACTGGATGACTTCGATGTTGCTAAAAGGATGACGGAAACTTGGGAAAGTCCTGCTGCTGCTGGATTTTTGCCGCATGAAAAAGCAGAATTTGCCTTCTATTGGGGTATTGCTCATTTTGCCAGAGGAAACAAAGAGAAAGCCTTAGAATGCTGGAAAAGATGTTTAAAAGCTGGTGAAACCTTCTTCACTCTTGAGGTAAATCATAATTCCTTCTGAGTAGGAGCAGCAGAGTGAACACAATGATTGTTGCTTGTTTTTAGGATATGCTTGTGTCATCAGGAAATTTTTGTTGGGACACCAAACTGCTTAACATTGACTCTATCAAAACGTGGATCATGCAGGAGAAGAAGGCAATTGAAGAAAGAAAGAAACATTCATATGACGCAGGGGATAAAGATTTGGAAAACTTAATCGACAAAGTGTATTCCATAAGTCTTGGATTTTCATTGCCAACAAACTTTCGAGGATCTGACGTATTTCCTCGCAGATTTCCCAACAGTCTTCTACCAATGCTAGATGTTGAACTCATTTGAACTATTTTTTGCTTGTACAATTATGTTGAATAATTAAGTTAATTTGCATACTTTATCCAAAGTATATCCGTCCGTCAAAATAAGTTGAAGCGAATTAAACACAGTGGTTCAAAAACCCTTTTCCTTAGCCATTTATTACTCAAGCAAATTAACTTGTAGCCTTTTAACCTTTTCGTAATCAACCAACTCATCTTCATAAAAACGAAGCGGACATAGTGCATAATGCATAGTTATTGGGGAGCAATCTTTGCGTGACATTCATGAATATTCGCAATGTGGGGCGATAGGAGAATTTTCCTCGTTTCGACACTTTTGTCCTGCTTTGTTTGTTCTTTAGCATCACAATTCTCACCTTATCGAGTTACCAATGACGTTCACTCCGACCCTGACCCTCCTCCAGTACTGAAACAGAAAGGCAGCAGCGTTGCAACGAATTATACGCCGACATGGGACAGTCTTGACGCAAGACCATTACCTACTTGGTATGACGAGGGGAAAATAGGAATTTTCCTCCACTGGGGAGTCTTCAGCGTCCCTTCATTTAGCAGTGAATGGTACAATACATGCTGGAATTGCTTCTCTTTACTTTTATGCAACAATTTTAAATTTTAAATCAGGTTTTGGAATCAATGGGTATCCAATAACACGGGCGTTGTTTCCTTCATGCAGCAAAACTATCCTCCCAGGTAAACCCTATACCTCCATCGGTAAATGTTTGACATATAACCAATATGGCTTGTGCATTAAACAGATTTACGTATCAGGACTTCGGCAGAGACTTTACGGCTGAGTTTTACGACCCTGTGCAGTGGGCTAAATTATTTCAAGTAAGTTTCAATTTGGGGACTTGTGACTATTCAATGGAATGTTGAATGTCTTGCATCACTGCTTTTTTGGTACTCTAGAACGCAGGTGCTAAGTACATTGTGCTTACCAGCAAACATCATGAAGGGTATGTGATTAACGGATACTTTTCAGTCAGTGTGGCTAATGATGATTACTCTGATAGGTTCACCCTTTGGCCCTCCAAGCACTCTTTCGGTTGGAATGCTGGAGACATTGGTCCAAAGCGAGACGTTCTGGGTGACTTGGCCACGGCCATTAGAAACCACACAACCATAAGATTCGGCCTGTACCATTCTTGGTTTGAATTTTACAATCCATTGTATCTGGAAGATAAGAAGAATGGCTACAACACTTCATACTATGTGAGGAACAAAGTTTGGCCTGAATTAAAGGACTTGGTTAGTAAAATTCTCAGGTAGCCCCATTATTCTACTTCTGCTGTAAGTATTATCATTGGCGTAGGTTCGTACCTACCAACCAGAGGTTATTTGGTCCGATGGGGATTGGGAAGCTTCTGAAGACTACTGGAAATCAAAGGAGTTTCTGGCATGGTTGTACAGTGTGAGCCCTGTGAAGGACACCGTAGTTGTTAATGACAGGTGGGGTGCAGGGACGTCATGCAAACATGGAGGATTCTATTCTTGTGTGTACAAATCTTAATAGACTTAATTGTAGGTCTATTTATAAATCAGTACACTTTGATACTTAGGTCAAGATCACTACAATCCTGGGCATTTGGTGTCTCATAAATGGGAGAATGCAATGACGGTGGACCGAAATTCTTGGGGCTACCGACGAAATGCTCCAGTGAGCGACTACAGAACCCCTGAAGAACTCATATCAGAACTCGTAAGCACAGTTTCATGTGGTGGAAACTTTCTCCTCAACGTGGGGTAAGACGTTATAAATATCAAATTAATTGATCTTTGAAATTGGAAGTTTCATGTAGGCCCTCAAAGGAGGGAACGATCGCCCCTATCCTGGAAGAAAGGTTACTGCAAATGGGAAGTTGGCTGACAGTTAATGGAGAAGCTATCTACGAGACAGTACCATGGAAGGTGGCTCAAAATGACTCTGTCACAACTGGAGTTTGGTACACGACAAAACCAGGAGCATCTAAAATTTTTGCCATCTGCCTGAAGGACTCAGTGTCACAGATAGACCAATCCAACAATATCGTTTTAGGCTCCGTAAACTCTACTGTTGCCATTACTAATATCACTCTTATCGATAACAAAACGGTGTTGAAGTGGGTAGCCTGTGCGTCAACGAATTGTTCGGGCATCGTGGTGACCCTGCCTAAAGTTCCTCCTGTTTACAGACCTGAAGATCAATGGGCGTGGACCATAGTTATCAATCATAAGTAGGCAAAGTTGCACAATTGAATACAGTGTTATTTAACAATATTTCACTTTTTATTTCATTCTTCGACAATAAAATTTTAAATTGCAATTAAATAAAACTTTAGTATAATGGGAGTTAATAGTTTACTTTGGAATGCCTCCGACTAATTCGCTTTCAAAACCACATTCGTCAGTTCCTCTCCTGATCTTGAAAAATCCCCCATTTCCCCAATCGTAATTCCAACTGAAATACAGTTGAAAGAAGTTATAATTAATGTTCCTTCTGGCGTCAAAATGTTCACAATTACCTATTGGCGACAAGCCAGTATGGCACACCATTTTCCTCGCCCCAACCTAAAAACAAGTTTTACAATTTAAGGCATTTAAGGGGCAAGGTGAGAATATTTGGATTGCAGAAGTTACCCAAAGCTTTGACAGCGTGACCTCCGAGTTCCTCTCCAGTTACGTGATGGTACACACCTATAAAAGTCGTAAGTGTTCATTAATCTTTTTCAGAGTCGTATAAATGAGCTGACATACCAGACTTGTACATTGGGAAATCGCTGTATACCGTGAACCTGAGATTGGAAACGTAAATTGTTTACATCTAATTCGCAAAAAAATTATCTTTTTTGCTTACGCTGCCTCCATAGGTCCATTCTTCATTAGTTCCATTTGAATTTGTTCCACCTTGCTTTGGATAGTGTAAGACTTCTTGCCAAAGTGAAGGTCCTTTTTATAGGGAATCTTGTAAGAGTTTTCGCAATTTCTTTCACAGGTTGGCGTTTTTCCTTCCTCTCCTGTGCAATTTGGACGGGATCCTGAGGTGTGATGTTCACAGGGGGCAATCTGATACGGTTGACAACCTTGATTTGAGTCGTACGCCCCTTTACATACAAAAGGCCAAATGTAGGAAATTGCGAATCGAAAGAATAAGCTACAATTGAAGACTTACCTCCAGACACAAGTCCGTCACGCACCCAATATGCCCATGCAGTGGCAGGGAAGCCTATTAATAAATGTGTATAAATGCAATTGACATTTTCGGTCTTTTAACTCATCTCCGTTGCAACCATCTCCACAAGCTAAACAACAGGAGACGAGGTCCTCTGCCGAGAAATGGAAACGTTTGCCTTTGTTAAAAATGCAGTATCTATCGGTCATTGCTGCTGTTGCCGCAAAAGCCTATATTCTCCCAAGATAAGAGTCTCTGATTAGAACTCGTGACTTTGAAATGATTATCTAAGACCTTACCCAACAAGATCCACAACTTCCTTGGTCTCTTATCTCTTTCAAACTGGGACAGTCTGGCCATTTCGTTCTGGGGTCAAACTCTGTTGGAAGCCTGATTCCGCGAAGTGAATGCTTCTTTTGGGGCAATTCTTGAAGCTTCTGTTTCGACCCTGGAAGGACACCGCAAAGACGACGAATGTATTTCATATCCGTTTCAGGATGAAAGTTGAGACCGGCCTTTTCAGAGAAGATGCAATTTTAGAATTTTATTAAAATTAGCATAACAATAAACGACTCACCGTCCAATTTGGTTTGATAACATTGTTAATGTGATCAGCCATATCTTGACTTAAAGGGTGGAAGTTTGGTGCAACAACATCATCTTCCTCCTCCTCCTCCAAAACATGGGCCAGGACAGTGGAGAGACTTAACAGAAAACACACCCCCAGGAAAAGCTTTCCCATTTTAAAAATTCTTAAAATCTCCTTTACAATAAAATTATTTTAAGTGGACTAGCAGCACAAGATGATTTGAACCTTCTGGAGAAACCACTACTGACAGAATGAGTTTGATTAAGTGTGAAATGAAGACTGATGTTATAATACATACGGTCAACAGACTATTATTGCTTTATTTTATGGTCATGCATGAGAAAGTAGTAGAACATGAAAGTCATTTGATTATTGTGTGGCGTGGTGATTCACCTCTAAGCAAATAAGGGGTGGTTTTCTCAGTTTAATATGTGGAATGTACATAAAACTGCACAATATTTAGTGGAACTACCAAATCAAGTCAAATGCGGAGTATATTTGTGCTATCACGTATGGCAAATAACTGTAAGAACAGAAAAGCAGTTTAATATCATCATGTCAAAGAAACCTTTGTGTGGAACTAAAAATTGGTTTTAGCTGTTTAAACGCTTGACCATTTTTGTATGCATAATCGTCCATAGAACTCCACAACTGCTGCTTGTGTATCTTGCTGTCTCATTCTGACCCTCCTCAGAAGCCATAATGATAATACAAAACACAAAGATTGAGGAGTCAAATCAGTGATGCATGGAGTGGTTATGGCATGGCGTCTTTTACAGGGACATTACTTATGCAAATTCGATACGAAGATGGCAAAGGTTATTTCGATAAATTGAAAATGCAAATTCATGTTTCCTCATTTGATTTCTGGTTCTTCCGTGTATTATTGGATCTTAATAGCGTTGGAAAAGTTTTTTTGAGGTTCTTTTTTGGTAGTTGGATAACAGTTCTTGCTTTGTCTTTTGTTACAGAAGTTCAATTTGTTAAATTCAAGAAAAACAAAGAGGATTAAACTTTGAATGTTTATTATACATTTACAGTATCAAGTTTTACACAATCTTTCCAGTTCTTTTCTGTATCAATACATTCTTGTCTGATGACTTCATGATAAAAGCAAAACATGATTTAATTACTGTGCACAAGGCTAATATGACAAAAGGAGCTATACGAATCTTTGATACGAAGTCGCAAATCAGAACAAAAAGAATGACAAGGAGCAAAACTTCCAGAACCACAGCTTTGACAAATGTCCTGGAAAACATTGTCACGAGTTCCACAAAGAAAGTGGCAATGATCAGGACCAATACTCCTCAAACTTCAACCACTTTCAACAAAA
>JAQIWU010001176.1:0-18216 GCA_034696445.1 Isotomiella minor
ACAACTCCGGCCGACACCGCCTCGACAACTCCGGACACGGCTTCTACAACTCCGGCCGACACCGCCTCGACAACTCCGGCCGACACCGCCTCGACAACTCCGGACACGGCTTCTACAACTCCGGCCGACACCGCCTCGACAACTCCGGCCGACACCGCTTCTACAACTCCGGCCGACACCGCCTCGACAACTCCGGCCGACACCGCTTCTACAACTCCGGCCGACACCGCTTCTACAACTCCGGCCGACACCGCTTCTACAACTCCGGCCGACACCGCCTCGACAACTCCGGCCGACACCGCCTCTACAACTCCTGCCGAAACCGCTTCTACAACTCCGGCCGACACCGCTTCTACAACTCCGGCCGACACCGCTTCTACAACTGCGGCCGACACCGCCTCGACAACTCCGGCCGACACTGCTTCTACAACTCCGGCCGACACCACTTCTACAGCGTCCGTGCATCTGGAATTTGTTAGAAGAAAAAGAGGAGCGCTTTCACTAGCTCAATCGACACCTAGGCCAGAACTTTATATGCTGTACTTGTCCTGGGGAATGAGCAAAGGCTGTTTACCGAAGGATTCGGTTTGGAAACGGGTTAGAGTCTTAATTCAATATAGGTATAAAACTATAGTTAGTGTTCCTTTTGCCTGTCTTTTCAGAGATGCAGTCTTAACGTGTACTATGAAAAGCGCTTGGACACTTTTGCAAAATGTCGCACTGTGGGTGGGGTTTTGCGCCCATTCCCCGCCAAGCCTTCCATCGACTCTTGGAAAAAGTGGAAGAAGAATTTAGACGAGTCCCCATCTTTCTTTGAAAACTCCCTGTACTACGTCATGTACTGGAAAATCTCCCTCGCCGTGTACGTCATGATCATGCAAGTCATCATGTTGGCATCCTTTTGGATCTACCACTCCAAGTGCGCAAAAGGTGCTTTGGCAGACCTTCACATTCCTACCCAGTACGAACTAGGTGGGTTTAATTTTTAAAGTATTTTAATTTCCCGAAAAAGAAAGATTTAATTTTTATATATAGACCGACTCATTCTAAGGGATCCGTTGGAAATTGAAGCAGGGCATTTGCGGTACGAAGAAGAAGTGTTGCAGGAAGAGTTGTTCAAAGTACAAGAGAAAATCCTTGAAGACATGGAATGAGAAAGTGGTCAAGTCTAAACATCAAACATAATTGAAAAGGTGTAAGAAAGGGATTTAACTAACTTTTATCCCTCAATTCTGAACGTGTAAAAGTTAGCGTCGTAGAAAAAGGGTACAACTGAATCATACTAATGCAACACATTTCAGAAAACAAAGTTTTCCGACCGGTAAAGAGAGAAAGTGAAGTAAAATGTATACAAATTGGTGAGCTAACAATAACTTTTTAATCTACAAAAAAAATAATTTCTCTTGCACAGTTCTAGTTGTAGAATGTCATGTCATAATTGGAGATTTTTTAGGTCTATCTATAGTCATCGCAGCAGCTTCGAAGCACCGAAGTAATTGACTCCATGTAACGGGATAAGAATGTTAAGAGGGGGTGACCGTGAACAAGTGACTGCCCTTGGCCACCGTCTTTCCCACTGACTGGTGTATCTTCTCCACTGTCCCGTCGCAAGGCGCGCGGATAACGTGCTAAAACATTCCAAACATAGATTAGACACCGTGCAGATGCAATACATTCCGATTCCATCGTATGTACCTCCATTTTCATAGCCACCAAAGTTCCCAACTGCTGTCCCTTTGTGACTTGATCTCCTTCTTGAACTGTCACCTTCTCAAGGGTTCCTGGCATTGGGGAATTCACGAGTCCTGAAAGGGCCGCCCCTGACTCTCCAAAATGAGTCCGGTCCTTGGGACCCAGTGTAGGCACCTCCACCTTGAACGACCCTTCCTATAAGGCGTAACATATCCAAATATGAATCTCAATGCCCCCCAAAAGAAAGTCGCCACTGCCACTATACCGGAGTGAAAATGGAGAGAATGTTCGTATCTCTCGCCAGGGCCGCATTGGCAGTCACCTTCTTGTCCCCAACCTGAGCTTCGATGGAAAACATGGCTCCTTCCCTCTTCACCCCAAGGACACGGCATCCCGGAATCCCACCAATCGTGAAAACCCTTCCCCCTGACCCAGGCGTGTCTGCGTTGTTGAAGACGACTCCAATGTCAAAAGCTTTATCCCCATCCTTGACAGCAAAGTTCATTTTGTAATCCGCATTCATTCTAAATCTTGACACGACGAGGCCACTTGAGTCCTCTGTGCAATCCTTTATGGCAGACAAGGACAGAGTTGCAATGGCAAGTTGCTCCTTGCTCAGGTCCTTCAGAGCCAGAAGTTCTTGTTTGTTCTCTTCGATGAACTTCGTGGTCACAATCGTGTCACGAAATGCCACAGATTGTAAAATCCTTCTCATAAAGTCTATATTCGTCTCCACTCCCCCAACGTTGAACTGACTCAGGGCCAAGTCCGCTTTCCTTATCGCCTCCGTCCTGTTTTCTCCCCAAACGATGAGCTTGGCAATCATGGGGTCGTAGTACACAGAGACGTCGTCCCCTTCGACGATGGCGGACTCCACCCGGGAGTCACCCCCTGGCGTGGCCATGGCATGGACTCGACCCGGTGCAGGGACAAAGCCCTCGAGAGAACAATCCTCGGCGTACACCCTCATTTCCAAAGCATGACCGAAGGGGCCGGGGACTTTGCTTTGCTCTTTTATGGGCAACTCATGGCCCATCGCCACGAGGAGTTGCCATTGGACCAGGTCCAACCCTGTGATGGCTTCTGTGACAGGGTGCTCCACTTGAAGCCTGGTATTCATTTCCATGAAGTAAAAGTCTTGACCCTCCACAATGAACTCAACTGTCCCTGCCCCCGTGTAGTGAACGGCTTTCGCAGCATTGACGGCAGCCGTGCCAATCGCAACCCTCGTGGCAGGGGTGAGGCCGAGGGCAGGCGCCTCCTCAATCACCTTCTGATGACGACGTTGGACAGAGCAGTCCCTCTCCCACAGGTAGACACAATTCCCATGAGAGTCCCCAAAGATTTGTACTTCAACGTGTCGAGGAGCCTCCACGTACCTCTCGATGAGTAAAGCACCGTCTCCAAAAGCTTTCTCAGCCTCGGACTGGCAAGACTCTGCTTGACTCAGGAATTCTGACTCGGAGCGAACGATCCTCATCCCCTTCCCTCCCCCTCCCTTGACTGCTTTTATCATGAGGGGGAAGCCTAGTTTGATTGCTTCTGTTTTCAGAGCTGCCAAATCGTTTGCGGCCTCCTGTCCGTGATAACCTGAACAAAAGCAAGGCCAATTAGTCTCAGATAAGGAGGTAAGGTTGTTTCCATTTAGCCTAACCTGGGACGACAGGGACTCCAGCTGCAATCATCAATTCTTTGCTCTTGCTCTTGATCCCCATGTCGAAAATGGCCTGGGGTGGAGGTCCGATGAAGACAAGGTTCCTATCCGCACACTTTTTTGCAAATTCTGAATTCTCTGAGAGGAAGCCATAACCGGGATGGATGGCATGGGCCCCTGCCCTTCGAGCAACTTCGAAAATCTTGTCTTGATTCAAGTAAGACAGGGTCGAGGCCGCGGGTCCGATGAGATAAGCCTCGTCCGCCATGTGAACGTGTTGGGAATTAGAGTCGGGTTCGGAAAATACACCCACGGTCCGAATCCCTGTAAAAAAAATAATTATGAAAAGTTGACGGTTTTTGGGACAAACTTAACTTACCCAATTTTTTGCATGTTCTAAAGACCCTACATGCAATTTCTCCTCGATTCGCCACCAGCACTTTAGAAATCTCCTTCAGTCTCAACCCTGTCGCCATATTGAAGACGATAAGGTCGGGTCAAAAAGTCAAAGAGGAAAATCAAGAAATGAATGGATCCAAATCAGATCGAATCCAATGAACAGCTGGGCCATGTGACCAAAAAAGTGCCCCGGAGCGAGGATGGATGAGTGAAAGAAGGACAGTTTTGGAAAGTGTCTTCGAAGGTTAAAAAACCAAAAGAAAAATGAATTTATTTTGGACATTTGAGCCTCAAGGGTCCCCTGGAGCCTTTGGAAAGAATACCGAAAATTCGGACACTTTGGGGCATGATGAGACACACCCAGCTTTATTTTTTTGTTCTTCTTGGACATTAAAAACAATCTTTTACTACGTTTTGCTAAAAAGGCTTCTACTGCCTCCCTTCAAAGCCTTTCCAATTGGATCCATGCCTCTGTACCACTTCTTGGGCTCAGTGGCCACCGCTTCCTGGGTCTTCCGATTGGCGTCCGCATTCTCCTTGGCCCGAGTCAGGGATGAGGAGGTGAGGGTCGTTTCTGCGAGGAGGTGTTGGGACACATTCTGCCTGTCCAGGTCAGCCTGTTCCTGACAAGCCTCAGCCTGCCAACTGTCCCGGATGCATTTCTGCTTGGGTGGGTCAAAGTAGTGGAGCTCTGTGTACAAAAATAGAATAGTTGTCTCAATGTGCCCCATAAAAGTGTTTTGATTTTGACTGACCTGGACAACTGTAGTGGCTAGGACGCTGATAGAAGCAGAGGTAGTACTTGGAACAGTCTCGAGGATCCTCGACGTACACGTTTCGAAAGATAGGGCATTGGACAGGGTACTTGCAAATGCTCTCAGGGATCCGCTGTCGAGGCATGCACTCTCCTTCAACGGGATTGAAGGCCTTCCTCACATCGCAAACCTTTCGATGAGCTCGGCCCAAGTGGCAGAGGAAGTAGCGGATGCAGGTGGGATCCGTGGGGTCGGGGTATCGGTCAGTCAAGGGATCCTCGGGGCAGAAACATTCCCCTGTCGTGAGGTTGCAATTGACTTTGACCACGGGGTTTGCCAACTTCCCCCAGGTCAGGGGCGTCAATAGTACGTAGTAAAGGAAGTACAGAGTGGTCAAGACCGTTGACACGCCCAAAGGCTCTAGTCTTTTATTTCTAAGTGTTGAAGACCTCATGGTGGACAAAAAAAGAGACTAGACTATAAATGGCCTGATTGAATTATTCGTGGCTCTACACAACGCGTCAAAGTTGTGTTGTTCTGGTGGACAGTCAACAAGGCTAAACAATGAGTCAGAACAAAATGTGTCGTCCATCCTTGCAGGTTTAGTTCAATTAAGTTATTGTAAGAACAATGGATCATCATATAATCGTAATTGAAATTGATACAATTTAAATGGAAAGGTCACACAATGAAATGATGAAATGCCGTGACGTAACGTAACTTTTCAATACAAAAAACAAGACCTTATGCTATGACTGATTGATTGATTATAATGACTGAGGCAAATTCAGCATTTCTCGGACGCCTTTTCCATATTCGTGAATAGAAGACAGATCTTCACCTGGAATGTATAAGAATGAATTGTAATAACCTTCTTTAGAGTCATTGTTAAAATTTGCATACCATCATTGTGTAAATGAGTGGTCGCGTCTCGATACTTGTCAATGGTTGGTGTTGATGGGAAGAGTTGACCGTCCTGGTGTTCCAGCGACAAAATTTGAGCCACTCTCTTTTGAGAAATGCTTCCATCCCAGATGTACTGTTCCATGTCCTCCTCACTTTTCTGGTCCTCCCATGGCTCTTTATTCTACAAAACAAAAGAGAAGTCAAAGCTGCAAACAATGGAGAAAGCATAAAAAACACATACCCAAGACTCGTGATACAAAGCTGTCAAAAGGTACATGGCATAGTCGTAATTTTGCTTCCTCAACGGACAGTTCTCCACAGTCAGAGTGATGAGGTCCGTCTTTGGGTTGTATCTTTTCCCAATTAGGCGACACAGTTTGTCCTTGGCGTGGGCGTCCAGGTCCAGAGATGACAGCTTTATCTAAAAATGTATGAATAGTGAATATAGACTTATATTTCTTTGGAGTATAGTTGATTTATGTACCTGTAAGGTCACAATCCTTGCTCTGAAATCCCTAATCGTGGGCAGCGAATGACAGTAGTCGTTCGTCGTTATTTCAATTGGATACAGGGCGTCTACAACCTCTGGATCCTTCAACTCTTCTGGCCAAGGGGTGCAAAATTCTATAGTCAAAGACAATTAATTTCTTACCAGTAGTCCTTTCATAGAATAAAAATTACTTACTTTTAAGAGCTTCACACTGCCTCCGAACGACGGGTGGGGTGAGATGGAGGAAATTGGCAATTTTCATGAGTTCCAGATTCGCCCATTTGTTCGGAGCTGCGATGTGGGATTTAGTATACCCTTGATGAAGAGGAAGGGGGACTGTGGCCGGATGAAAGGTGCGGGCGACGGGCCAAACATTGCCCCAGTCTTGGTCAACTGGCATCTTCAAATACCTACAGAGAAAAAATTGTAAGAATGACGTCAAAAAAATGATGGATTTTGTCAACTAAAACTACCTTGGCGGACCGGCCGTGGATTTATACAGGGTCTTCTTCCTCCTCTCCCACTTCCTCGCCTTGGACTGGATGATGTCCAAGGGTAAAAAGTCCTCCTCGTCGTATGCCGACACGGCTTTGGCTTTAGGACCTTCTCCCCCTTCGTCATCTACTACGTCATCCTCGACCTCTACCACCACCTCCTCGTTCGAAGTGACGACGGCAGGCCCCCCTTCGTTTTCTTTATTAGGATTATCATTATTAGTCGTGGATGAGGAGTACGTCCTCATCAAGAAAGGCGACGTTATCCGCGATCTTGGAGAACTCAACAACGGACAACTGGCAAAGTGACGAGAGAAATGAGATGAGGAAGAAAATAGGGACAATCCAGGAGGTCGAGTGACGACTTGGATAAGGGCCGTCTTTAGTCTTAGACTTGATTTCATTGTAACAAAATTAATTTGTCGAATTAACGTAAAAATCCTGCTGAGAATTGCTGAATTCGATTGAAACAGCTGAACAAACGACGGACCGGCTTTCAAGTCGCAAAAACGCAAAATTCAATGTACGGAAGATTTGCTTTCAGTCACTTTATTGCAAAAAATATATGACAATTTTAACTTAACAGGTTTAAGTAATTGCAATTCAAACTCGTCTTGTGCGTTGTAACCACTGGGCGAACTTGGCCTCGGCAGCGGCAATCATGGACTCTGCATGAGCGAGGAGTGGTCCTGCGGACAAATGGTCCCTCAACAGCTTTTCTGTCAGCATTTGCATTTTGACGGCTCGGAATTTCTCTATCGTGTCGTAAGTCTTGACTACTTTCTCCTCTAATTGAGGGGTCGTTGGGGGGAAGCAGGACCAGAAGTGACGGAGGAGTTCAGACAAGGAAGTGTACATCGTGTGCATCTCGGCGTCGATTTCGGGAGGAACGGTTTCTACACAAAAAATAAAGGACTTTCAATTATGCTTTTCTTCGATGCTTTATTATTTCTTGGCTTACGTGCAGAGGTTTCCGAACGATACCGCTTCATTAGAACACCCCCTGGGCGCAATTCCTCTACAATTTTAACAGCAGTTGCGGAATCCAGCAAGTGGGGGAAACGATTCCAGCGGTTCCTCCCGATATGATCCCTCATAACACCAGCAGTCGCTTTAACTTGGTCGATTGATATCACATCAGTTTTAAAGTCTGGGATGGGTCCATTTAAATATCGATCTATGCGGGACAGGCTTAATTTAGAGTAGGAGGCGTGGTTGTTATCAGCCAGGTCTTCGTAGACTAGTTGTTCTGCTAATTTAGCCTGAAAAGAGAAAATAAAATGAAATACCATCAACCGAATTCTACAATTAGGGTACCTTCTTCACTTCCGGAGGGATGGCGTACAAATCCACCCCATTTTCCAATATTTCTTTTTCCTTCTCCCTCTCCCTGTCCCTTTTCTTTTTCTTCTTCTTTGACATTGGTTCTTCAGGAGGCCCAGGTGTAGTTTCCGCTGGAGGCTGAGGAGGAGCAGGAACTACCGCTGGCGTAGAAGTCGAAGGTACGCTGCTTTTATTTTGTTCTTCTGCCGACCTTTCACACGACTTCAAAATCATGATGGAGTGATGATTAAACCTCTTGATCATATTCCTATAAATCCCTTGCGGCGTCACTGCATCCTTATCCTTGGAAGATTCCCCATTTGCTCCACTACTACTGGCAGCCTCCTCTTTGAAGAACCCAGTATTTTCCGTATCTTCAAGAATCGCCATCAACCCCGCCTGTTGACCTCTCATTTTCTCCAACTCCCTCCGCATCTCCTTATCGTCGGACTTGGCACAGTCAGAGAACAAGTCCTTGAGCACGGGGAGTCGATCCCGGTGGAAGTAATGAGACTGGAAGAACTTTGTCCAAAAGACACTCTCGGACATTTGTGAGGGTACTGTCTCGGCATGTTTTTTCTTTACGGCAGGATATGTTTTGAATATTGACGCAATCACATCCGTCGTCAGGTTGTAGCGGAGGCCGTTGGCCCCATCGGTTTCAGGTTGGATGCCCGACTGAACAAGAGAAGACAATAATTGATGACATTGGCGACAGGAGGGGAGGGAGGTGTTAACTTACCAAAAATCCAGACGAGACCCCCGTATCCTGACGGACAGTCGTCTTTTTATTGTATGACGCCATAAACTGTGGTGCGTGATCCGACCAGAACTCTTCAGCGGTGACGATATCGTCCGTGACCAAATCCTGGAAAGGAAAAACAGCTTAGTTTTAGACTTTAGACCCCTTAAAATGACGTTATTATCACCTTGTACAATTTGAGGAGCTTCGGATTATCACTGAGAAGCCGGTTCTTCTCCTCAAGTTCCTGGTCCATCTTCCTCTTAAACCTTGGGAGGAGTTGGAGGAGGAGTTCCTTTACCTCGTCCCGGTCCTTGTACTGGGCCGCAGGGCCATTCGGATTGACAAAGTGGAAGGTGAAAGTGGATCCGTCATGAAGGACGATTTGTAACTGGATCTTAGGTTTCCCCTCTGGACTTATCTTTTGGGACTTGATATCCGCATACTTGTGACTCACTGTGACCACGTCCTTATTCCCCTGGATCCACGCAAGCCGCTCTGACATGACGTAGAGGCGACCATCGTCCTTTTTATGCTTGACGTTCGCCACTTCCAAAAGGACGTCTTCGGACGACGTCATTGTTTTTGATTGCCTTTTTAATTAAGAGTCGTTGATTAATTAATTGTCGCCGAATGAATTTGTGACGACTGACCGACTGATCGTGAATTTTGTTCAATTTTTAGCCGCTTTTAGAGTTGAGAAGATTGAGACGGGTTTCCGGTTTTTTGCTCTTTTTCTCCCGGGAAGAAAGCATCGAACTCTCGTCAGTTGAAAAAAGAAAAACACTCCCGAATTTCCTTTTCTTCGTTTTAAAGTTTTTATGAGTGGATAAGTGTTTGCTTATCTTATCATCATCGACACTGTGTCTTAAATTCTAATTTTCCGGGTAAGAAGAAAAAGAACCAAAAAATGAGCAAGCCAAAGTCCACCAAGCGAAGGGACAACAATAAAGATAAGGGTGGTCCCCTTCCAGGGACTGATGACTCCACTCCCGTCACCCTTGTGCCATCCGCACCTTCTTCTGAGCAGATGCTGTTGGCCAGACTTGCCAAATTGCTCAAGGTTTGTTTAATTGTTTCAAGTGTATTATTGTCAAAGTTTGCTAATTTGTTTTTGTAGGATTTTGGCGAGACGATCGATGTCATGCAGTCGGACGCCTTTTGGACACTTGAGACCTTGCAGATACTTCCAAGTTTGAGTTATAAGGACAAGGACCCTAAAACTGTGCCTTTGCCATCGAAGCTCAAGTCTAGGAAGACGGGAACTTCGTTAAGTTTTATGGTTGGTTCGATCAACGTCTTAATTTCTGAAGCTTTTAAAATCATTGTGTCCTTTTTTGAGCAGTTTGACCTTGGGGTGTCAGAAGTACAAAAGAAATTAGCGTCCGAACTATATGCCAGATTAAGTAAGGATCAACTCTGCGACCTTTGTTCTTAATTCTGTTGTGTTTGTTTTGGTGTCAGGTTATTACGCTTGTGAAACTGCCTTCAGATTTCACAAAAAGAAGGAACCAGTGGAGGCTTTGAAATGGTGTGACAGGTCTTTCTTGGCGTACGACATGTGGAATGATTCGGGAAATCTGGAAATCAAGATTAAGGTAACTCATGAGCTGCGGTCATTGTGTTTAAGGTGTTGTTGAAATTGTCATTTTGATTGTAGATGAACGTACTGTGGTTAGCCCTTCTTAAAGCAGAGGCATTGCGAACACTGGGTCGCTCTGAGGAAGGCTTGCAGTGGTTGGCATTACATTTGGCGACAAACCCCAGCACCACTGAAACTCCAACCATGTGCTATGATATTTTTGACCAGATACCCTGGATTGAAATAAGTACTCATTGGATTGCACTATACAAGGGGATGTGGACTCTCAAACATGAATTTGTAATTATTATTGACGTAAACCTAGGAGGATTGAAGTGTACACTTTTAATTTTCCAGGCAAAAACTTCTGTTGATCTCTTGCAAGAAACAAATCCAGAGTTACTGGACGAAGAAACTGTCTCTAGATTGCTGCGGTTTGAATTGAACGCACATTTTGCCACAAGGTATGTGTTCCACTATCCTAAATCTAATTGTGTCATGAATTTTCCTGATGGATCTGTATGTATTTCAGGAGTGGGATCCCTGCTGGAATGGTGGCAGTGGGTGAAGCACTAGTGGAACGTTCAGTGTCCCCCTTTGATATAGTCTTAGGTTATGTAGGGGTGGCCAGTGGATGCTGGTTTAGTTCGCCGGATGACGTAGATTATGGCGTCAAAACGATTTGTAAAGCAGTAGAATTCATAGAATCTGACGAGTTTTTTAAAGTAAGATGTGACACCTGTGTATTGTTGATTATCCCCAGTCACAATGTTAGTTTTCTATTAATTAATTGTCCCTTTACCTTTCCAGAAGGAACGTCATTCGGATGCGACGGGGTTTTTAATGGGTCTGATCTCTTTGTGGCGAGGACTGTGTATACTTAAATCTCATCAATATTTTGCCGAGGTTAGAATGCTTTCACTTAGTTTGACGATTTATACTTGCTGACGTTACGTTTTACCCATTCATTAGGCGGAGCTCGCTATTTTAAAGGAACAGGTTATGGCCGAAAATCCTGAAAAGTATAAAGACAGAGACACCGGAGAAGAAGGCAAAGGAATTTCAGGACTGTCAAAATTAAATTTGGACCACGAGCGAGAGTGGGTTAGCAGTTTAGTTTATGGGATTGAAATCTTTTTGAGATTTCTATGTGATGAGGTAATACCTACTTACTATTAGCTTTTCAAGGTTCATTAGTTAAAATTATTGGAATTAATAGGTAGCTTTTCAAGCTTTTGCGGATGATTTTGGGCCAGCAATGGTTCTGGTAAGCTGTCGTCTCACGGCCTCACTACTTTCTGCTATTGGAGATCGACTGAACGCAGTAAAAGCATGGCACGTGGTAAATAAGATGGCAAATCTATACGACAAAAAGGGCCTTATCGTGCTGAGTAAGTTACAGAACTACATTTTCAAAAGTCAAACTAGTTCAGATGATAAAACATGTTTTTAATGGTGTATTTCACAGGTGCATCAGAAATTCTTAAAGTAATTCCGGATGTAAGTAGTCCCTGGGTAAAACAAGCGGAAACTATTGTGGAAGACGCACTGGCGGATAATGCTATTAAACACAACAGAGCTGTCAGTTTCAGACTATCCCTGGCCAAAGCTGTAGCCTATTACCATTTAAAAAAGGTAAGTTGTATCTGTTGCGTATTTGATCAGGAGTTGTTGAAGCTGATTTCCATTTTTATAACGCAGTATTCGGAAGGAGTCACACATCTCTTGAAAGTATTTCAATATTTATCAACTCGTGACAACTTTGATGCAACACATCACTTGCTGGGAGACGCCACTTACGTCCTTTCTTGGTACAGAATAATCCAGTTCTCACATGAAGTATCACTTGAAGGATTGCCAGATACTTTGGTTAAAATGAGCCCTGCTGGATTGGTTACAAAGGCTTTCAAAACACTAGGATGTCTGACTCGGGATCCAGACGTGATTAGTTCAGGTAAACAAAACAGCCATATGAAATTGACTTCAAAATTTTACTAACCAAGCTGAAATACAGGTTGGACGGACCTCATTCACAACTACTTCCTTCTGGGATCTATTTTTGAAGTGGGGTCTTTTGCTATGAAAGTACTTCGGGAGTCTGGGAAGACTAAAGAAATGAAGTGCTTTCTCGCAGATTTAGTACATCTGTCCCAACATTGTGGTTTCGTCAGTCGGTTAGTTATTAGTGCTGCCATTACCCATCCGTTTAAAGGGAGTAGATTGATTAAATTACAAATGTTTGTTTGTGCAGATCTCTTGAAATGCTGGTTCCGATGATCTCATTGGATATCTCAGCCAGAAACTTTCATCACGCTCAGATGAAAATTGACGCTGTTTACCAAGTTTATCAAAAGAGTACTTGCCAAGAGGAAGCCGAAGATGCTGATCTGACCGCGTATGAAAATGTACTAACAAATTTAAAACTGCCGTTGACCCTTCAGGTATTATCATAATTATTGTAATTTCTCTGAGGGAAATCGTGTTACTTTTCATGTTTTTGGTTCCAGAGGCTGGATTGCATGAATGATTTGAAATGGGCTTTGAAAACCCTGTCAATTCCAAGCCTTTGTTATAAAAATAGAAGCGAGAAGGCTTTAGCTGCAACAAAGAAAGATCTGAGGGAGGAATTTAATTCCATCTCATTCTGTTTTCCACCTTGGATGAGACACCATTTGTCATGTGCCTGCTACGTGTGTAGCCATCCTGTAATTTTGCCAACCGCTTACGCCTTTTTCCATGTCCAGGTAGGACTACCAAATTAAACTAAAGCGTAGGAATATCAAGTAAATAACTTTTTGTTTTTGACGCAGGCAAAATATCTAAACTGCATGTCTAAAGCCAAGTCCGCCATGGCAGTATTGGAAACTGCAAAACTGTACCACGAGAGAACAATATTCAGACTGCTCTATAATCTCAACCTTATCATGATGCCTCTTACAACAATGGCGACAAATGATGCAGTGGTGAAAGGAGTAGAGAAAGTCTATACACCGTTCTGCGTTAGCCCTGGTATGCGTATGACGACATTTAAAAAGAGCAGGTACTAACTTGATGTTTGTTACAGGAATGGACGCTCTTCTGACGCAGATGACAATTTGTCCAGTAGCCGAAATTAAAATGATTTTGAGCGCTATGAAGAAGGCCGTTACAATTATCGAGACATTGGATGCCAAGGACATTGTGGGGAAAGCTATTCCATTGGAGATGGGGTATACCGCGCTGTATCAATACCTTGTCACAAATGGAGACGTGACGATTAAAGGTATGCTTACTTCGTTTGTAGCGTTGATGGATTCTTCTAAAAAAGTTACGTTTTTCTGACAGGATCTGAGGTTAGAGATCTTCTGGAGAAGAAAATTCAAGAACTTGAGATTAAGAGACCTCGTGACGCCACACCCCCAAGACCTGTCCAATTGACGGCACAGCAATTGAAACCATCAAACGTAAGAATGTTAGTCCCTCCCAAAAAGGGAATCTTGAAAGCGACGTCAAAACGACCCGTGCCAATGTCAATAGCCAGCATTGACGACGACAGACCCCAAATAGCCCACATCCCTATGCTCAACTTTGAAGTTGTGGACTTGGAGTTGGAAGAATCTTCCGAACATGACAGCAGCAGTTCCTCTGGCTCTGCTTCAGTTCCCTCTAGTCTTTCAAACTCAAACGCTAAGGGTAAAAACAGTGCTGCTGAAAACCTTCCAAAACCCTCATCGATGGATAAAGTTACAACCCGTCGTCCAAGACGAGGGGCTGCTGCCCCTACTACTCAAACTCAAACTAAGAAATAATTTGTATTGAATGAATTGTGTTCGAATTTGTGAAATAGATTGAAAATGAATATATCATGAATTATTTAGCTGATAACAAGTGCAATAACGCAACGCTTTTTTCTGCAATGAAAATGGTCAACTTGATTTATGGATTAGTTTATCAGAAATATGAATGTAATGTAACATTTAACGCTCAATTTTACACTAATGTTTGGTAATAAACACACTTTTCTAAAAACACAATTAGTCTCCTATTCCTACTCAATCAAAAGTGAGAATGCCCAAATTACTTGTATTTCCATTGACTCTGGTACTCTCCTCTGCTTCAGTCCTGGCAGTGGTAGTTCTGAGGAATTGGTCCAGGACGTCATCATCCACGAGTCGCATGACGTGTTGTACAAAGGCGTTCATGCCATCCACACCCCCAAGGGCTGCTTCAAGATGCCGGTCGGTCATTTTGGCAAGGTCTCTTTGGGCTTGTGAATCCGTAAAGAGACGACGGAAGGCCTGAATGTCCATTTGACTCTGCCCCTCCGCCTGCTTCGGAACGCGGACAATTTTTTACGTTTCGGAGGAGGAGGAAAATCCAGCGGTGTGGACGTTGACGTTGACAGTACGACTGGGCGAGGACGATGACCAGGTCGACGACGAAAATGAACCGTTCCATCAGCATCAACTCTGTCGAAAGAATAAAAAGGTCATCAAGTGATTATAAATGACGATAACACACGACTTACTTCTCCACCTCGATGGCACATCGACGACTTCCTATCGTGGAAGATGGATTCCCAAGGTCCCAATCCCCAAGGGTCACCACCCCTTTCCGCAGATCCTCAAATGACACCATCGACTGCCTGATGCCGTACCGCCGAGGCTTGTCCTCATCTTCCCTTTTCTTCTTCTCCCCCTCCTCCTCCGGTGGGGACCAGTAGGTTATCGGAAGGTAGGCACTCATCATCGTCACTAATTTTCCCTCGACAATAATAATAAAAGACCCAATAACATTGACACCTTCCCGGTTTTGATCCGCGGGTTATTGTTTTTCTAGACTGGCGGGTTAAGGATTGGAGGAATGTGACGCATTGTCTCACACTAATTAAACGATTATTGAAGTGATTAGTGATTAGATAAGTGGCAAAGTATGCGATAAGCAAAATAAGAAAAATTCTCAATGGAGAAAGCGGGCTCTGTGTTTCATGCTTTCTCTTTTTTCTGCTTTCTCCCGGGTATAAAAAGGAAGGAACTGAGCTTTCTCTCCAGTAGTTCGTCTTTGGAGGTTGTGCCGACAGGATATCTATAAACGGCTTTTGTAGGGGTTTTTAGTCGCTCATCAAAAAAAAGAACGTTACATTTTTTTGTCCCGACGGACAGGCAAATAAATATAGCACACGTGCACTGAACATTGATTACATTGCGTTATTCTGCAAGTTTGTCTCCAAAGGCATCGGCTATCGGCATCACGACATTTGTATTCATTCAGCAAAGCCTTTCCGCAGTGGTGACACGAACTGACACAGAAACACTTATGACTTATAAGAACGCAGCAGCACGTATACAAATCCTTTGTCTGCAGTGTCTAATTTGACATAAATACTTAACCAAACCAGGGCCTCTGGAACATGATATACAACAACATATTGCCGGAATCACATCATCGATTAGGGGCTGCTTCCTCCGTAGTGAAAGTTCTTAGGTAAGAGAAAGTAGTAAAATAAAGTACATAGTGCAGTTTTGTTTTGGTAGAGAGTCGTTAAGTCAGTAAAGTTATTACCTGCAAAGTGGATATGATTTATGCTTTTTGTTTTGTGTTCTTTCCGTTTGCGATGATATGATATGATATGATATGATATGGGCTTATGTGCCATGTGTAGAAACTGGGAAAGTTTTAGAAGGTCAAAAACTAAACTGAGCTAGCTAAATGTACGTAATAAACTATCAAAAATACGTAAAGTTTGGGTTAATGGATTGGCCAAAAATTTTGTAATGGGAGAGAAAGTTGTGCATGGTGAAAGTATAGCAAAAAGCAAAAGCGGATGCTAAGAGAAGAGGGGTAAGAGCAAAAGGTAATAATTCAAAAGGAAATCCCTTGTTATCCAGACCTCCAAACCGGAAAAGCTCTCTATTTCAATCTCAGTCTCAAAAGTGGAGAGGATCGAGAGACCCTTCCTTCCTTCACATTCCAATACACTACTACTTTCTCTTTTCACTTTTGAACAATGTAGACAAACAGTTCGTCCATCCATTTTCCCTCTTTCAGAAGGATCATAGACAAAGAAGAAGAAGAGAGAAAGTAGCACACTTTCTCCGCAGTACGAATCAAAGTAAAGTCCTAAACCTAAACAACATTGCAAATACATCAAATGTCCGTGAAATAATGTACATACATTGTTATGGGTCACATTACGGATAGAAAGGAAGGAAAGTATTTGTCTCATCTCTTGCAAAAAAGGTTCCCTTGCTTAGATATGCATATGGAGAAAGTATAAGTATTATCCGGCTTAGCGATGAGAGGGTTTTTTGAGAGAGATAAAAAAGAATCTCTCATCCAGAATTGGGCTTAGTCCGTCTCTCTATGTGAAATAGAATAGGAAAAAGTCGAGGGAACTTTAAGAATTAAGGTCTTTTTATGCACTGGTGAAAGTAGACTAACTGCCAAAGAAGAACTTATCTGTGGAGTATGGAGTAGGGTCCCTTATGATGATGCTGTCACTGCCATTTCTATATCTCTCTCTTAGAAGAATCTAATAATGCCTTCAATTTGCATGTAACAAAGGGAATAATTAAGTATTGAGCCGGACTAAAAAACGAGGTCGGGGAAGGAACAAGGGAAAGAAAATTGAATCTTCCTCTTTCATCTTTAATGACGTGGTTCTTGTTACCCGTGAATCTAGCTGGTGAATCTGATCACGGCTAGGTCATGACGTGATCTTGATCCTTTTTTCCTATTCCTTCAGGCAGTCGTGAGTGTAATGATGGCTTTGTTTGGAAAAAAATCCGTCCTTTTTTGTAGTTTGCGATTTTTTGGTGGTTATTTACTTCATAAGGCCTCGTTATGGAAGGAGGGCTTTTGGGTCTTAAGTCACAGAAAGAATGCTACCTTACTCAGGGTCTCCAGTTCATTAAGAATAGATTAGATTGTCATTGAGATGGTCCAAAAAAGAGTGAGAGAAAGCACCTGCACTTTCTCCAAACATAGATAATGCCATCTATTACGCGTCCTAATCGTACTTTGTTGCTTCAGCTTCACAAAATGAGGGGAAAACAAAAGAAGGCTACACTAGATCATCGTAAAAAGTTACAAAAGAAGAAAAAAGTTCCTTTTGTGTTGAAATCATCATAGCGTAAATAAGTGGCCGTAGGAGAGTAAGAAGCCAAAAGAAAGTAGGCAGCCTACCATTTTTCATTCTGCTTTCACAGAGGTACTCTATAAGGTTTTTCATATTATGTGTGAATGAGTGGAGAAAGTAAGGAAGAGGAGAAAGCAGAAGAAAATTGGATCAGTGTCATTGTTTTAGGCCAGTTGTCTGTCTACACGTTTCTCCATTCCATTATCTCTTTTTTTTTCTTTCTTCCTTCCTTCCGTCTTGACTCCGGTCAGTTTAGTGTCTGGATGTGAGAACCTGCCTCTTGTCAACATTCTCTTTACATACAGCAGTGCAGTTTGTAGACCAGACGTAAAACATGGTGTAGAGAAAGTATGGAGGGTGAAAGCAAGTTCATGTATCTGGGTCGCTGTGGAATCTAAACTAATTTATTACGTGACATTGGGAATGAATATAAACCTGAAATCGAAGCGGACGGGTTGCAGGACTCTGGACAGAAAAGACGTAAATTTTAGTTAGTTAGACCATTCTGAAGATAAGGTTTATATAACATGTAATTAGAATTATTCCAATGGGTATAGTCATGCTTTAAAATTCAAGCCGTATGTCTCGATTAAGACAATGTGTCTCTGTCTTTCCTTAAATAAGAAGTTTGTTTTGTTTTTTACTCTTATTTCGTGACAGCGTAAAAATGTGATGTTTTCTTTGTAAAAGAGTAGGCAGTGAAAGAAAGTTTCCTCGCCTTTTTTTCTTTTTTTTAAAACTTTGCGTGAATGCTCAGCTTGTTTGGCCAAAGTTTGTAAACTCTTTAACAGCATTTCATTCAAGCCATGCACGCATCCATCCCTTTGGACAAAGACATAAGACTTAACTTAATTTTAATTTGTTTGTCAGCAACAGTTTTCTCTTTTTCTCGCTCTGCATGAAATTGGATTGGATTGAAACCCAACCACACACAACGTACAGTTGTTGTGGCAGCAAGCGTGTAAACCAATCCTGTTTTGTGAAAGCTGAGAGATGGAAAAAGGCTTTATTGGCACGGAAACTTACTTCTTAACTTTCTCTCTCTACAATGGTTTAAGTTAC